>BFEA01000319.1:444025-456893 GCA_003427395.1 Chara braunii | reverse complement strand
AAAAAAAAAAAAGCCCCATGGTTGGGCCACGGCCGAGATGTCTCGGCCACACCCCAGACTGGCCACCGCCGAGATGTCTCGGCCGCACCCCAGACTGGCCACGGCCGAGATGTCTCGGCCACACCCCAGATTGGCCAGGGCCGAGATGTCTCGGCCACAGCAGAGATTCGCAGGCACTACCCGTCACAGGCAAACACGAAGTCTCAAGAGTAGCCTACTCCGAAAAGTGGGGGCCTCGGGGCAGGGAAAAAGAAGAAATAAAAAAGTAAAGAAACGAGGAACTTCGAATCCACCTACGTCGGGAAGGCCGTCAGGTCACCAGTGCTTTGACGAATGTATCTGGCCAGGAAGTGAGGAACATGAAACAGGTCGTTTTCCTTTTTTGTTTTTTGTTGTGAGGTCCCTGTAGTGCCCTGCCAGCCAGGCAGGGCGGATTCCACGCTTCATTGAGTTCCAGACAAGTACTGTAGCATCCTGTATCGGACCGCAATCACAGCATAAGGGATGTTTTTTTTTTTTTTAATCTGCTGTTCGTGGATAGACGAGGGCCCTGACTGAACTGCTACGGAAAGGCAGCCCGAGTTTCAACTGCAATTGAAACTCGGGCCCTGACTAAACTGCTAAAACGCAGTTTTGAATGCAATTACAAACTGTTTTCGTGACTGTGCCGAAGTTACCCCCCAAAAAAAAAATCCAAAAGAAGACAATGAGAGCCCGCAGCAAAGAGGGGCCCGGGGGGCAGACCCTCAAAAACGAGTACTTGTGAAAATAGCCAACGGTCAAGCTAGATCCTGTCGTTTTATTGGCAAACCATGACAGAGCTATCCTAAAATATAAAAATTTGAAGTACGGTTTCCGTCCTTATTTTCTCCAGAACATTGCTATCTGGTTGTAGAACTTTCCACATGTCCAGCTGCCTATTTGGCTGAATACCCTAGTACCTCTAGACTATGCCTGTCATGGTGCATGCTGACTAGGACTTTTCAATTTGACTGTGCCCTAATGACGATCACATACATCTATCTCGGGACAGTCCTGTTTGTCTGATGCAACCTCAATCCACCATTTTTCAGTCCTCTCCCCTCCCAAGCCTCACCTAATCCTTCATCTTCATTCTGAAGAAATGTACAGTTCCTGTGAAGTGCAAGCAACAACCCTTTCCCCCGGAGTATGTTGGTCTACTATTGTTCAGATCCACAAAAGGACTCTCTTTTTTTCAATTTCTAATCCACTGTTTACCCCTCAAGGATCATTGTCAAGAAATCTCTATGGCTCCTATAAAGTGGGAGAAGAAACACTGGTGGTGCTCTGTCGGAGAATCTTTGGTAAAGTTTTTCTTAGTAGTTTCCTAGCGACTCTGCATGCCACAAGCCCCTGCTCGCGCAACCCGTTATGTCACCCCAAGGATCTCCCCATCGCCATGTGGGAGCTAGGCTCCCCCACTGCACACAGTTTTCCTAAAGCATTTAGGGACCTGGGCGGTTGCAGAATCACAATAGAACTTTTCCACCTAATCTGGAGGTAATCGAGATCAGATACGTCCAGGCGAGTCCTAGTGTGAGCAGGCCCCAAGCACTCTGACATTGCCTAACCAACAGGAAGGAACTCTGAGGGCATGGTCACATCAGGAATTTCTGAAAAATCACCTGGAAGCCAGCAGAAGGGGGTATGAGATCAAGTGAGTTCTGGTACGAGGACTGAAAGCCTGGACCGATGCCCCATCTGTTGGAAGGTGGAATCTAGGATAGTAGGCAGATTTAGTCTTGCCCCCCCCTTATATTTTTCTAAAGTTTTTCGAATGTCCCAAAAAGAGTTGGGTGCTTAGTGGTCCTAGGAATGTTTTCTAGGACTCTGGGATCCCTACTAACTCGTCTTGGGTGGCTTCAATGCTGTTATACTCAGTGATCTGCGGTTGTTCGATGCCAGAACGACGCTGACCGGTACTGGGGTGTTGCCCTGTAACCTGCGATGCAGGAGCGTGAGGTCTGGTAGAAAGATCTGGAGATGTCTTGGGGTGGGCTTTCCACGGGACAACCAAAGGTTGCTGCCGGGACGACGTTGGTCGGAGCTGGGTGAGTCGCGCTGCCCTGTAACCCAGCAGAAAGTGGGGGTGTGAGACCTGGAAGAGATCGGCAGGGAGTACGACAGTTTTGGGGAAAAAAAAAGGAGTGAACCAGCCATATGAGTTGGCGATGAGCCTCAGGCATTTAGCCTTTTTTTTTTTTAATTAAATCGAAACCTGAAAGTTGTACCGTAAACAAAGCGCTAGCGCTCTGACCGGACCGGCAGGCAAGGCCCTGTCGCACTCTGGTCAACCCCTTCGACAAATTTGAGGGGGGCAGGGGGCCTTCCCACCATCGCCCGTACCTTGAAGCGGGCAGGTTGGCGGGAGGGACGACACCCTTGGTAGCCCTTGGGCACGACGGCGCTATGGAATGAAGAAGTAGGGAGGGATGAGGGGGGAATAACAGAGAGACAACAAAAATACGGGGGCGAGCGAGAAGTAAAACCGACAATCAAATCGGAAACAGGACTCACGAGGAGGAGAGGGCAGAGACTTGGATAGCACGATACAGGCGATGATCAGGAGTCGTGTTACGTGCAAGAAGGTGGGGAGAAGGGGGATGACAGAAGGAGGGACAGACACCCGAAGATCGTCGAGACTCATCACCGGCAGATTGGGTGCGGAGGAGACCGTGACGAAAAAAACAACGATTCAGGCGAGAAAGGGGAGACTCAGATTGCAAGGTAAAGGCGATCGTCAGGAGTCGCGATACGGGCAAGAAGGTAGGGAGAAGGGGGTGGATAGAGGGAGAAACAGACACTTGAATTTCGGCGAGATTCATCACTAGTAGATTGTGGAGTGCGGAGGACTCCGAGACCGTTACGGGATAAGCAGCGATTCAGGAGGGAGATTCAGGCGATGATCAGGAGTCGTGTTACGTGCAAGAAGGTGGGGAGAAGGGGGATGACAAAAGGAGGTACAAGCACCCGAAGATCGTCGAGACTCATCACCCGAGGAGACCGTGATGGAAAAGACAACGATTCAGGCGGGAAAGGGGAGACTCGGATTGCAAGGTAAAGGCGATCGTCAGGAGTCATGATACGGGCAAGAAGGTAGGGAGAAGGGGGTGGATAGAAGGAGAAACAGACACTTGAATTTCGGCGAGATTCATCACCGGTAGATTGTGGAGTGCGGAGGAGACCGTGACGGGATAAGCTGTGACTCAGGCGGGAAAGGGGACACGGAAGAAGGAGAGTGCAGCGATAACGAATGCATGGAAGAGGAGGAGATCAGGACAATAACGTCGAGCCCGAGGTGAGAGTTGGATTTTAGCGGTGACAACAAGGGGTGTCGTGGAGAGAAGGGCGGAAGGACAGACTCGTGGGGATGATCATGAGGACGCACAAACAGCCACGCGCTCTATCGCAAAGACTTAGTTAGGAGGAGGGGACAGAGGAGGAACTCCCCCAAGAGCGACGGGCGGAAGGAAGAAGGTTGGGGCGGGAACTGAGAGCTGAAAGGGGGGGGCGAGATTGCGCTCTAGGGCAACGTGCGGGGGGAAGAAGGGTTGGAATGGCGCTGGACGCAGGAAAAAGGGAAGCTCAGCTGGAGTGCTTGACGTGTATAGGAATCAACGACTCACAACGGGGAGACTACCGCGGACGGGACCGTGGCACATGCGCATAGGAGTGGGGAGGCTACATACGGACGAAGTCGATCACCACTGGGAGCAGAGGCGATAGACAATCCCCACCGAACTGGTGGAGGGTAAAATATTCCCTGGCCGGCGAACCTCATCACATTAATCGCTCTCCCCACCCGCCTTGCCGCTGCCTCTCCTCTCACACCGACATTGCCCCCACCAGCCCTCCTTCCATATCCAATCCCCACCCCAATACCCACTCCTTGCCGCTCATAATCTCATAATCGCACAACCGCACACCTCTAAGTACACGTTAGGAAAGACAGACTGTAGAATTACTATCCTCCACCTAACCACCTAACACTAACATACATCTCTGCAACCGTTCGGATTTAATTTGTCTGAAGTCTATCCACTATTTTTCTCGCCCCTGCAACGACATACAACCACAATTGCACCATGCTTAATAGACGTAGGAAAAATAAAAGGAGGGGCCGGTTGGCTGCCAAACATCAAAGAGATTCGGATGCGTCCGATTGGAGAGTGACCCAGCACATCGCCACCATCATCAGCCACATCATCTCACACCTGCACCAGCCACACCTCACATCCACCAAGGGGCGGAGACAGGGGGAGACAACGGCAGCATGCCGACCCCAGATCGGCCCGTCACCCTGGGCCCTGCATACCCGCAGCCCGCCACCCCGGTCCCGGTGAGTCCACTCCCGGATGGGGAACCGGGCCACCGGCCAGCTAACCTCTCCCCCCACTCAGAGGAGTTAAGGGCGGAACGACACCACACATCTTGCCAGAAGGGACAAGAGCACGAGGGTGGTCAAATTGATTCCACTACCCCCCTCCATCCAGGAGATTCAACCAAACACGACAATGGTGGAACCACAGAGAGGGGAGAACAAGTGCAACAGACCCAACTCCCTGCTGCAGAAGGTCACCAGGGTCAAAGCACCGTCTACAGAAAATCTAGAGACACACATGCCCAGATGCAGGCCCTGGCTGCATCAGGAGAAGCATCATGAGAGGAACCGCTGGCGCTGGATGCCATCGGTCTTATGAAAGCACACTTCATCCAGAAACTGCATATCAAGCCAATCATGAAATATATCGAAAAAGATGGTTTCATCTAACCACATGCGATCTTCCCTCAACAAGCGATCGCCAACCGCAATATGGTCTTCTCTCACACTGCGGTTCAATTTGTCTTCCCCCTCTCAACGTCGGAAGTGTCTGTGAATGAAAAGCAGAGATGGGTAAATGGGAAGCTCAGACTGGTCAAAGCCAGCGATCAAGCCGTTATGGATCACTTCCTCGTCGAGACAGCTGGTCCGGGCGTCATAACGGTCATCACCATTTATCCCATTGATAGAACGAATCTCCTCAAGTTGTCGCCGCTCAGATACAAAGGCCAACCAGTCCACGTCAGAGGATGGGAGCCATTGACCTCCTTTACGGCAGACCAACGCAGAGAACAACTAATGCGAAATCACTTCTGGGAGGAGTTCCGCTTTGCTCCTTTGAGTGTGCAAGGAGCTATCTTGGCAGGCTTACACCAGATAGCTCCAGTCTTGGGATACATTAACGATGTCCCCTTGTTCCTCCCCAAGCGGGATGACACACTTCTAGTGGCAGTCGACTGGGATCCTTCCGTCGGTTTCCTGGTTAGCGGACAATGGTCCTTCTCATTGGAGGACAGGACCTATGCAGTACAGGTCAACCATCCTCAGGACCCCTGGTGTTACGCATGTAGGACCAGGGGCCACCTGAGCACCGACCTCCTCTGCCCCAGTACGCAGGGGCGAAACCTGAAAGGGTTGGTGATACCACACCCGGAGGGCCCGGGACGATGGATTCCGGAAGATCCTACCTTTGTAGGATGGGTGTTCCACAGAACGAGTATCAAGGAACCAGGGGAATGGAAGTGGGAAGGAACCGGTCGACCTGCCAGATCACCAGCAAACAACACCTCCCCGAGAAAGGGGGCGGCAAGACCAGACCAAGGACCAACCCCCGTCCCTCAACGCCGCAACAACGGCAAGGAGCCCGCCCAGCCCCACCCCCGGGTACCTGAGGGACACCAACAGCACCAGGACATATCACAACCCGGCCCGAGCTCACCACCGGTCCCTCCCCCGACCCACCAACCTGACACGCGCCCGTACCGGACAGCGCTGATTGGGGGTCAAGGAGGGGGCCCGCCTGCGCCCGTCACAGACCGGCCTGCAGAAATCAAAACCGCACACGAACCCGAAGGTGTGCAACGCAATAAGGACCGCCTGTCGGGGGAGCAGCGCTCGAAACCTCCCCGCCATCCGACAAAGCGGCCCGAGCAGCAAATCGGTGCCCCGGCTCAAGGAGGGCGCATGAGGACGGACAAGACAGTAGCCAGGCAGTGGGATAAACAGGAAGCCCAGGCCAACAAACTGGTCCAATGGAATGAAAAGATTACAAAAAAAATCTCTGCTTTGGGAAGACAGGGGACCGCCGGACCACGGTCAACGAAAATGGAGGGGGTGGAGCACGCTACACAAGACCCGATGGGAAGTCTGCCGATGGACCAGGCAGCCCCCCCCCGCCCGAAGTATCTAACACAGGCCCCCAGCCGAACCAGATCGCCATGACTGTCGCTCTCCCGTGCCTGCCTGGAATAGGGACGTCGCCCGGCTCATCCGTGGATCATTCGGCGAGCAGCTATGCTATACCCCCGAACATGGTGCAGATCCTTCATGCCCAGCGCCAGCAGATGCTGCACAACGCCCAGCCCCATCACCACCTGCCACCCCCATTGTCAGTCCAATTGGACCTGGGGAGGGCTTTCAATGACACCTTGGCGGATGGGGTCCCTGAGGGCCCCCCCCCCGAACCAGAAGTAGAGATGGACATGACCGGTGCAGAACCGGCCACAGATCAGGGTAAAGAAATGGATAAGGATGAACCACGGCCACAACCACAATCTGGGAGTCGGGAAGAAGAAACAACAGGATTGTCGGAGCCCCAAAAGTCTCGCTCACCGTGCAGACTGTCCAAGGACAGAAAAGTGAGGGCCAGACTCAAGGTCATCACTGACACCATTCTCATGGGCTTGCTTAGGGCTGCAGGCCAGCCTGAACAATCACAAATCCCACCACTGTATTGAGAGAACATTAGAAGGACATTCATGAACACCAAATCAGTGGTGAATTATATGGATGGATGTACCGACCCGTCTTCCATTAACTGGAAACTAACAGTTGGGCTTATAATGGATGCGGTACGTGCACTCCTCTGCAAAATCAACAACCGCCCTTCGACTCCCATAGTGCTGTCACAAGAAAGGGATTTAGCCCCGACAGTCCCGCCAAAGCCCCAAGACTTCTCTTTTGAAGGCATAACCTGGTCGGGCATCGTCATCCAAGAATTGGAGACAGCGGCTCGGTGCTGTGAGCCCCCCCCCGAAGCAGGGAGACTCATCAGCACTATGGATGGCCAAGCACAACAACTGCTGCCAGAGCACCTCCTGCTCCCTCTGCTTACTATCGACATTACATCCGATGATGTTCCGACCTCGCAGGACGGGTCTTCCGCAGACTCGGAGTTCAAATGGGACCCGGTGCTACTCGATGACATACCTCACCAGCTCAGCGGGAAGGGAGCCCCACCGGCACAATCAGCCGACAACGCCCGACTTCCCTTGGACACACATGCAGCCTGCGCCTCGATGGACCGCCCGCTGATCCGGAGGTCCACTTTCAGAGATGCCTTGAAGGATAAAGGTCAATTCACCCCTGCAGAAAGCATGAAGCCGGGAGTGGTCATCCTCCCGGTCCGACGCGCTCGACCGGAAGGGGAATGGCAAATAGGGCTCAGATGCAACACTCCCCGGATCCCCAATCTGGTGAGTCGGGCCCTAAAAGCCTCACAGGAAATGCTTCCGGGCCTCACCATATAGGGCTGGCGTGGCACTACCACACAACTCATGACTAGACACATGTTGAAGAACCATCTCAGCCAAAATGGCAATCACAGGGTGGTAGGGACGGTCTTCCCTAATGACCTCCCCTTCCCTAAAGGGACCTCTCCCGTTCTGGTGCTGTTTGACACCGCGTCACAGGCGGCGAAGGTTGCTCAGCAACCTGATCTCATACAATGGCTGTCACAAAGGGACCTCTTGGATACCCCCATCTCACGTTTGAGAACAAACAATATCTGGTCGGCCACAGACCAGGCTGTTTTCCTACTCAGAGTACTGGAGCACGAAGTCCTTGATGAACACCGAACCTGGGATCACCCACCCTTTGTCAACAACCTGTCGCCAGGGACCGTCACTGCAAACTGACAATTGCATGACTGAGACCAGGACTGGGACCAGGCCTCCCATACACAACCCAATAGAATAACTGCATGCACAACCACGCCAAAGCGGTGACACACACACACAGAACCGCAACCACACAGATGCTCAACAAACGGGTCAACAGCAACAACAACCATTTGGAAATGTCCACACCCAGCAAACGGGGGCAGGGAGGGAGATGCGGATACAGCCACTGCAAGAAAACCCGCAGTTTCCCCCGAACCTGAACAGGGATGGAGCAGCACMCCCGGGGCCACCAAAATKCCCCCCCCCCCCCCCCCCCCCCCCCCCCCCACCCCAATTAGAAAGACACCGGCGTGGGCCAAAAWGYTGGCTGCTGCGGACCTTGACATTAGATCAATTAATGTCAACGGCCTGGCTCAACCTAACGAACAAAAAAAAAATGCTTTATGGAAAATGATGACACAGGATATGGGGGGAAAATGGCCAGATGTTATAGTTGTGCAAGAGACTCATCTAACTGACTCACCCCCCCACGAAGACAGGGCTTCCCAAGTCTGGCCATATACGGCCTTTGCAGCCCCGGCCAGATCCTCTGCTTCCACAGGGGTGGCCATATGGCTCTCCCCTTTGTCGAGACTGTCTCCAATTCAGGCTGAATGGGATAAAGTCGAAGGGAGATGATTTGGCTGAAAGCTGCAATTGGGGCTGAAATGGTCTACATGGTTTGCGTGTACGCACCAAATGATATGGCACTTCGAACCCAATTCTTTCTCTCCCTTCAGCAATCCCTCCCCAATGACGCGCCTATTATAATGTGTGGAGACTTTAACTGTGCCCTTGACCCAGATATGGACAGGAGATCCCCCTCCCAACCACAGCTGGGGGTGGGCACTCAATCGGAGAAAGGACAGGACAGTGCCACACTTGCACGTGTGATGACGGACATGGGCCTCATGGACACATTCAGATTGTTGCACCCAACCAACCGGGCCTATACATGTGTCCGCTCGAGGGGAGCTGCAGGTGTATCAAAATCGAGAATAGACCTCGTCCTCCTGTCAGAAGACCTTCAAGGCTTGTTGACTGCAGCCGAGGTTCTCCCCATCTCCCCTTGTAAATCCTTTGACCACCGTATGGTCGCAATAGGCATCTCCTTCCACTCGCACATTGACCGGGGTCCTGGCTACTTTAAGTTTAACACATCCTTACTAAAACTCCAGGCCTTCGAGCGGATGGTTCGAGACTTCTAAGCCTATGGGACAGCAACCAAACCTCGGGATGGCTCAGTGGTCCAATGGTTCAATGAGGGTATTTCCAACTTGAGAGAAAGAGTCAAAAAAAAAATTATCCAGCATGCCCGCGAACGGAAAGCGATCCTCGACCGGCTGCTGCAGCAGCTGGAGGACTGGGACTCCAAGTTAAACGATGCCCCGACTGACCAGGGTACTTTCGACATGCTCCAAAAAGCCAGAACTCAACTCCAAGAGTTCTTGGATGATTGGGCTCAAAAGTGGAGACTACAGGCACGAATGAGAAAGGATGCTACGGAGGGCATGATGACCAAAGTCCTCTTTAATAAAGTCAAAGCCAAAAGCAGGCAAAACACGGTGCCCTCCATCAACCATCCCTTTGATGACACCCAGCCTCCGGCTACTAACGCGTATAAAATCGTGGACTACGCGTCTGAGTATTACAAACATCTGTTCACCTCACAAACAGCGCGTACTGAGCCTCACGAGTTGGAGCATGCAAGGGAGACAATGCTGGCCTCCCTCCCCTCCCTGCTATCCACATTCTAGAGAAACGCCCTCGACACCCTGATCTCGCGGGGAGAGATCATTCAGACCCTCCAGGAGATGGATGATGAAAAGACCCCCGGGTTGGACTCCTTCCCAAAGTTTGGATCCACTTCTAGCCAACCCTGGAAGAAAACTTCATAACGTATGCCAATGCCGTCTTTCATGAGGAAATGTTTGGAGGCATGATTGGGCAAGGGGTGACGATCTTGCTTTACAAAAAAGAGGATAAGGCGAACATTCGAAACTACCGACCTATCACCCTTTTGCCTGTGCCATACAAAATTCTTGCAAAAACATGGGCTAATAGATTGTTACCCCTTCTCCCTCATCTCATCCACCCGGACCAATCCAGATTCATGCCGTATTGAAACATCCAAGATAATATTTTGTTAGTGAACGAAACAATCCGGTATGTGAGACAACGGAAGGCCGAAGTGGCCATACTGTTCATTGACTTTGAAAAGGCATATGACCACGTTGACTGGGACTCCTTGGACATGTGCCTTAAAAGAATGAACTTCGGCCCACAATTATGTGTCTAGGTCAGCGTTTTCCACCGAACTGCAACCACGAACATTATGCTAAACGGCCACCTAGCCTCGCCGTTCAAACTTCAACGATCAGTGAGGCAAGGTGACCCCATTGCCCCCGTGCTTTCGTCCTCGTTATGGACGCCTTGGCAGCCATGATTAGAATGAATCCCCTGATCCAGCGTATTCATGTGCCGGGAATCCCCCAACACCTCATCCCGGTTACATCCATGTTTGCTGATGACCTCACAGTGCTCTTCAAGGCAAACTACGAGAGCTTTCAGGCATTGGCCCATACCATCCACTTATTTGAGATTGCCTCGGATATGGAAGTTAACTGGGGTACCAAAACTGAAGGTTGGTGGCTCGACCCCATGGGCAGACAGCCCCCCCCTTGACCCCCAAGTGGCATGGAGACACAGGGAGGCTGCAATCAGAGTACTTGGGGTGAATCTCACCGCGATGGGCCCTCCCCTGGATCATAGGGACACCCTTGTAGAACTGGCGGTCCAAAAGTTTGCCTGCTGGAACGCCAAACACACATCGCTGGTGGGGAGAGTCTTGGCAATTAATAATGCCATTTTCGCCTCCATATGGTATAAAGTTGCATTTTGGCAACTCAACCGCAAACAAATCGCCAAACTCAAACAGATGGCAGCAGCCTACCTCTGGAAAAATGACCATAACGACACCCATGCAATATCAAGAGTTGCCTGGGAAACTATTGTGCAACCCAGGACGCGTGGCGGCCTGGGGGTTATTGATCCGGGGGAAGAAATCAAAGCCCTGATTTTTAAATTCCTCGTTCGACTCCTTTTCGGCAACGACATCCCCTGGGCCGCCTATGCGCATATCCAACTGGCCTGTTTGGCCCCCCCGTCCCACCCCACCCACCCGGTGCATCCCCTTCAATGGCTGACTAATAACTGCTGGTCCATTCCCCGCTGTCCCCGATCGGACCTCGACGACACGCCAGCTGGCCTCGCCAAACGGGACCTCAGGGCCGACCCGCTTTGGACAGCCATGTTCACCTTATGGAGAGAAAGAGGTCCGCGCCAAAACCCCACACCACTTAAATGGGAGGAGATTTGGCGCCAGCCTATATTCGGCCACCCACAGATAGTGGATCAGTCAGGTCAACCCTTCTCCCTCAAGGGGAATTCCAAATGGAAAACATAGGTGGAGAAAGGAATTTATAAAGTCGGGGACCTATGGGACAAATCCATTCGATCATGGCGCTCATTCGACTCGCTCAGCACCGAGACTGGCCCAATCATAAACATGGCCCAATGCTTACAAGAGATCCAAGAATCCATCCCTTTAGCGTGGGTCCAAATTCTGAAAACGGGCCCTCGCCTCGTCCAGAATGACTGGGTGGTGACGACGGACTCCTTGGCCCTACCAATGGTTCAGTACAATGTGCAAAGCACGGTGAATCACCATCAGGTCACACTTCTAGCGTACTGCCCAGCTTTGCCAGGAGCCAGATGGTCGACATTGTACCGGCAGGAAGAATTAGACACGCAGCTGCTGCCGGCCTCCCTCACTAGAATCAAGGTGGTGGGAAACCAAAAGGACGCTTTCTTCCAATACGAACCCTCTACCCCGCTGCATCACCTCCCTTTCGACCCGTCGGAATGGGAATGGACATGGGGAGGGTCTCAAACGATGACCCTGTGGAAATACACGGTGAAGAAGGGCTATAGGGCAGCACGTAAACCGGTTAGGATTGAGGATCATATCGTCAAACGCTGGGAGAGAGACTCCCCGCTGGAACAACAGGACTTCAGGTACTTCAGGTGGTCCGCATTCTCTCACATTCGGCCGACCAGCCACAGAGCCCTTCAGTGGCAAATAATACATAGGTGCCTTCCCACACCGGACTGGATCACATCACGAACTGGTCTGGAGGAAAAAGGAGTGTTGTCCCCACTGTGTTCCTACTGCTCCCACACGCTACCCAACAAAAGGGCCACTCAGGAGCACTGCCTGCTGGATTGTCCTATGGTGCTTCAACTGTGGAGGTGGTGGGATGCAGCGTGGCACTACCTCACGGAACAACACCTCCCTTGGGAGGTGTCCACCCTCCTCCTAGGAGCCCCTCAGGCAGGGGCTGAGAAATGGTCTCCGTTTATGACTGACCTGTTCGCATACTCCAGACTGACTGTGCTTATGGCAGCCTGGAGGATGCACTGTTCTTTTGAGAAGAAACAACACAACTATGGCTACATGCAAGCTAGATCAACGATAATTGACACAATTAATGCCAAAACCCAGTCTGCTTGGAAGGAACTGCAGAACCAGCTGGCCGCTGAGCTGGACACTACGAAAAGACTGGGGCTGCGGAACAGATTTGCTGAAACTTGGACTGACCCAAATAAGAGACTCTGCAGTCTAAACGACGACCACACCCTCACATGGCAACCCTGGCTTCTCTCCGAGAGGCGGTGGGAACGATTACCGACACACCACTTTCAAGTCCCCTATCAACCGACTGACTTTATCCTGGTTCAAAGCTGATCACCTGTCACTGTCACAGACCCGATACTGCTCTTCCCCCGCTTTCCCCCCTCCCCCCCC
>BFEA01000319.1:408746-436670 GCA_003427395.1 Chara braunii | reverse complement strand
TCTCTCTCTCTCTCTCTCTCTCTTGTGCACGCCACTTAGTCTCATTGATTTGACTACCTTAGGGCTGCATTCCCCGCACCCACGCGGTAGACAATCTTAAATTACGAAGTTGATGACTAACCACAAGATCAATCTCACCTAGTCGATATTCAAGAGCTCAGGAACCAAATTTCATATTTTCCACAACATCGTTGGCAAAGGGCACCTAATCGGAGGCAAAATATCAAAAATTTTCATTGAGGGTCAAATGGACGTTTCTTTTTTTGCATTAGCTCCTGCTAGATCTAGACGTACGACCATTGAGGGTTTGTAGGACCCTACTGGAGCCTTGGATTACTCAATATCTTTATCCTCAGCAGGTAGCCTTAAAGTTGCTTGTGACTTTTACAAAAAAGAATTTACTTTATCCAAACTTCCTGGGCATGAACATAAAGATGATATTGCAATGGAAGAGTTTCTTTCTCCCATGACCCAGACACTTACTACGGAACAAAGGGAACACTTGGAGCGATCACTGGCTGTGGAAAAAATATGGACGACTTTATTACAAGTATAAGAAGATAAAACCCCTGGCGTTGATTGGCTTCCCAAAGAATTTTGGAAAATCATGTGGCCGGCCTTCTCCGCATACCTGATGGAATTCTTTGATGAAATCTATGAATCAGGAAAGTTTTGGCCAATGGCATGATTCCTGTAATGGTAGAGATTATTCACCCTTCGCAAACTTGTTTTATTAAGGGTAGGCACATAAAGGACAACATCCTTTTAATTAAGGAGATGATTAAACTTTCCCGCCAATCTAAACAAAGTGCACCCTTTATTTTCATTGATTTTGAAAAGGCCTATGATCATGTGGATTGACTATTTTTATACGTTAATCTTGCAAAGATGAATTTTGGACCGAATCTGCACAAATGGGTGCGGGTCCTTCACTGCAATACCACAACAAAGACTCAAGTTAATGAATTTCTCTCACCTGAAATCAATTTGCAAGGTCGTTGAGACAAGGGGATCCTCTAACCCCCTTTTTTTTCTGATCATAATGGAAGCCCTAATGGTGCATCTCAAGACTAATTGAAATCTCAAGCGTCGGACATTCCAGAGGAAGCTATCCTGATTAACTCCATGTTAGGTGACAATATCACGGAAGGCCAGACTGTTGACGCGACAACGAGGAGCGGCCCCGAGGTTACGGGTCAACGCATTGGTAGCCCGGGGCGGCCCTGCCCTGCCCGTGATTGGGCGGAGCCATAGCCAAGGAAAGGTGGGAGGACGCAGGTAGCCGACATCGAGGTGTGCACGTCACATGGACACCAAAGAAGGATGATCACAAAAGTACAGAGGACAACATCAACAGGCGGGCGGGGAGGTGGAGCAAAAGGACGTGCGAAGATAGGGCGAAGGGGACATCTGTCTCCACACGGCGGTCATGGAGAAAAATCGGCGTATATAAGAGTGGAGGCGATCTAGAGCGCAAACTGGTCGGCGCGGCGGGAAGCGGCTGGTGAGGCGATGGCAGGGGCGACACGCGATGAGGTTGTGAGGGCGCCACGACATGATGGTGATGGAGGCGGAGGTTGAAAAGTGAGGTGGCGGCCTTGGCGATGAAGCACGTGGTGGTGAGGGCAGGTGGAGACTCAGTAAAGGGAGAGAGTCTCGTTTTTCAATACTTGGTGAGTAGTGGAGCTATCGTCGATTGGGAGGCGCCATCTCGAATGGTCTTCCAACTTTCAGCGGACTCAACGCGCTGCAACCAGTTATTGACCCTGCCCTGCTTTAGGAGCAACAATAGCAGCAAACCCTCAAACAGGAGCCCATCCAAAATAGCAACAACATGCCTGAGGAGAGATTAGTCGACATGGTGGGTGAAGACGCGAGGACGCTAGGCGAGAGGGTAGTGATGCGTGGTAAGTTAGGGGGGAGAAGGGTGGGGGAGATGGGCAGGGGGGGTTCCCATGAACTAGGTAGGTGGGGGTTGTTGTCCTCGTAGTCCTCGTTTTTTCGTAAGTCCCTCCCTCTTCTTCAACAGTATGGAAAGGGTATGGCTAGGGTGGTTTTAGCCCCCTGCGGCGATTCGTCAACAGGTTTGGCGAGGGGGTGCCGCACTGTTTTTCGTTTCCTTTGAGGGACTGAAGATGGTCGTTTATGTCTTTGGTGTTAGATGTGCTTGGAGCCTAGAAGCTAGCAGTGGGAGGAAAGGAGTCTTTCCTTCCCCAAAGGCACAGGGGTAGGGTTTGAGGGGGTGGAGGTAAGTGATTGAGTTGAGGAAAAAGGGACGGAAGGTCATTTTTTGGATTAGGATTCAGCCCACGCGCGGCTACTAATAATGTTCGGATAACCAAGCTTTTCAAATTTTGAGGTTGATTTTTCATTGACGTTTTTAATTCATGATCCTTAATTGTTTTTTATAATATAGGATTCCAAACGATGTGGCTTAGCAGAATTTCAATTGAGAAGTCTCATGTTTTGCTGGTAATCGTGAATTTCCTTATTTTTTCCTTGAATTGCCTTTAATCCGTGTATGGATACATAACGAATTGGAGTTGGAGATTTCAATTCGTAATCCCTCATATATAGGTAATTTTCTTTAGGTTTGGAAATAACGTTCGCAATACTTACATCTCAAGAGCCTACTACACTTGTTAATTTGAAAATCGTAAATCAGACTTTGCTTCTGATAGATTCACAATTTTGAACGGTTGTATCAAACATAAGTTCCTCAATTCATAATTTCGAATGCATTCACCAATTAGAATATGATTGTTCTTCCCAACGATTAATTCTTACATTGATTCTTCAGATTTCTTCTATAATCCAAATTATTTTCGTTGATTTTCAAATTTTGACTTTTTTTTTTTTTTTTCCTGGGTAGCACAGCAATTCCGGTCGGATTAATTAACCAGAACATATGGCCTTATCATCCGGCATCAGGTTTATCCAGAATTCCGGATAAACCGGAAAAAGGGCCAAAAAAATCGGGAAAAAAAAGGTATGGGGTGTTTGCGCAAAGTACAGACTGCCTAAGGTATGAGCCTATGAGGATTTTGGCTCAAATCCGTTTTTTGGCCATTCGATGTTTTTTTTTTTTTTTTTTTTTTTTTTTTTTTTTTTTTTTTTTAATCAATCAATCAATCAATCAATCAATCAATCAATCAGATTGATTGACTGATTGATTGATTGTTCGATTGCTTGCTTGCTTGCTTGATTGATTGATTGACTGACTGATTAGGAAGAAAATAAAAATGGCACGGCATGGCACGACATCCTTCCCCCCAAACCCCCCTTTTGCCTTTCCTCCTCCTCCTCTTCTTCGTCCTCCGGCCTCCTCCTCCTCCTCCTTCTCCTCCTCCTCCTCCTCCTCCTCCTCCTCCTCTTCTTCGTCCTCCTTCTCNNNNTCCTCCTCCTCCTCCTCCTCCCTCTCCTCCTCCGCCTCCTCCTCCTCCTCCTCCTCCTCCTCCTCCTCAACGAACGATTTGCACGTTTGTGTCGCAACCAGCCCCCCGACCTTTTTTTTTTTTTTTTAATCAATCAATCAATCATATTAAAAAAAACGAAAAAAAATAAAATGATTCGATTGGATCTTGATCAATATCAAGATCCAATTGAATCGACTGTTTTGATTGGATTTTTTTTTCGTTTTTTTTTTTTTGATTGATTGATTGATTGATTGATTGATTGATTGATTGATTGATTGATTGATTAAAAAAGAAAAGGGTCCGGGGGTTGAGCACTCGACAATTGTCCTCCTCCTTCCCGACATCCTCCTCCTTCTCCTCCTCCTCCTCCTCCTCCTTTTCTTCGTCCTCCTTCTCGCCATCCTCCTCCTCCTATTCCTCGTCAACGAACGATTTGCACGTCTCCTCCTCCACGTTTATCAATCAATCAATCAATCAATCAAAAAAAAAAAAAACGAAAAGAAAATTCAATCGAATCGAAAAAGTAATCCAATGGAATTAGTCGATTCCATTGTATCTTGATCAAAATCAAGATCCAATCGAATCGACTGATTTGATTGAATTTTTATTTTCGTTTTTTTATTGAATTATTGATTAAAAAAAGAAAAAGGGTTCGGGGACTCGGGAGCGGGTGACGATGGTCAATCAATCAATCAATCAATCAATCAATCAATCAATCAATCAATCAATCAAAAAAAAAAAACGAAAAACTAGCATTCAATCGAATCAATCCATTCGATTGAATCTTGATTTCAAAATCAAGATCCAGTCGAATGGATTCATTCGATTGAATACTAGTTTTTCGTTTTTTTTTTGATTGATTGATTGATTGATTGATATTGATTGATTGATTTAAAAAAAAAAAAGCAAAGGGTCGGGGGGCTGGGCGGCGGGTGAGGGGGGTCGAGGCAAGCCTCGACTCGGTCGAGGACGAGGAGTAGAAGGAGGAGGAGGAGGAGGAGGAGGAGAAGGAAGAGGAGGACGAGGAGGAGGAAGAAGAGGAGGAGGAGGGAGGAGAGCACGACGACGATGAGGAGGAAGGGGGGGAGGAGGAGGAGGAGGAAGACGAGGAAGACGAGGAAGACGAGGAAGACGAGGAAGACGAGGAAGATGAGGAGGAAAGGGCCGAGGCCGACGAGGAGGGAGGAGATCATGAGGAGGAGGAGGAGGAGGGGGAGGAGGAGGAGGAGGAGGAGGAGGAAGAAGAAAAAGTCGAAGATGAGGATGAGAAGTAGGAAGAGGAGGACGACGAGGAGGAAGAAGAGGACGAGGAGGAGGGAGGAGAGCACGACGACGATGAGGAGGAGGGGGGGGAGGAGGAGGAGGAAGAGGAGGAAGACGAGGAGGCAAGGGCCGACACCGACGAGGAGGGAGGAGAGCATGACGACGAGGAGGAGGGGGAGGAGGAGGAGGAGGAGGAGGAGGAGGAGGAGGAGGAAGAAGTAGAAGACGAGGGGAGGAGGAGGAAGAGGAGGATGAGAAGGAGGAAGAAGAGGACAAGGAGGGAGGAGAACACAACGACGATGAGGAGGGGGAGAAGGAGGAGAAGAAAGAGGAGGAAGACAAGGAGGAAAGGGTCGAGGCCGACGAGGAGGGATGAGAGCACGATGACGATGAGGAGGAAGAGAAGGAATCCGAGGAGGAAGAGGAGGCGGAGGCGGAGTGGGGTTAAGGGGGAGGACGGGCATAACCTGGAGGAAGAGGAGGAGGCTCCTGTCGATGGTGTTCAAGGGCGGCGGCGATGGCTCCACACCAAAGCAGCGGGGAGGCGGGGCAGCTGGCCATCATCGCCGAAGCACGGGGGGGCTGAGCAGCGAGTAGCGCGGCAATGGGGCAGCGGGCCGTTGGCCGGGAGGGAAGGGCAGCAGGCCACTACACTGCGTGCAGTCCGAAACCGGAGCTGCGCGATTTCGAACTAAAAAAAAAGCCTGATCTGGGCCGTGGATCATCGTCGATCAACGGCCTAGAGCGGGCTTTTTTTTTTTCAAAAATGGTAGGCCGCCTTCACAATCTGAAAGCGGGAGGGTGTTCAGGCTGCCACCCTCTACCCTGCCACACCCCCAAACGTGATTTCTGAGCCTTGCACATATTTTGTGCAGGCCCCGGAAAATGTACTTCCGGTAATATCCGGGGGCCTTTTTCCGGCTGGATTAACCGGATTATTCGAGGCCCGCCGGATATTCGGAAATTTTACTTAGTTTTTGTTAGAGTTTCGTCAGAATTTTGAACAGGGGCCCATGGAGTGGTTGAGTGGAGCATCTTGTAGGGTCTTGGGGGATTTGTTTTGAAGTAGGGGGCAAAGGGCATCAAATGATTCTTCGCAAGGACGGAGAGGGGATGGAATAGGGCTCTTTAATGGGTACCGGCTAGGGGGAGCTCTTATCAGATGCGATTGGCGTTGGGTAGTTTAGGCTGCCAAATGAGTACTGCCTGATGATGATGATCTTCGGCGCGATTGGCGTTGGGTAGGGTTGTTTCACCCCCTTGAGGACGGAGACTGAAATTCTTTTGGGGGCAAGGAATTTCAGGGTGATGATGGTGCCCGGCCCCTGCTGAGAGGAGGTTCTCTAGACTCCTTACGAGGATGGAGTTTGGGAGGATTAATGAGGTTCTTGCCTTCAACGACAAAGGCAAGATTGTTCTGGTTGTCTGTTTATGAGGTTGCTTGTTTTCCTAAACTTGTCCTATTCTTTTGTCAGAGTTTCGTCTGAGTCTTAACAAGGGCCCCATGGGATAGTTAAGTGAAGTATCTTGTAGGGTTTTGGGGGGTCTGTTTTGAAGTAGGAGGAAGGGGCATAAAATGATTTTTTGCAAGGACGGATAGGGGGATGGAATTGTGTTGCTTGACGGGTACCGGCTAGTCAGATGTGATTGGCGTTGGGTAGTTTAGGTTGTCCGATGGGTACCGGGTGATGAGGACGAGCTCTAGCGCGATTGGCGTAGGGTAGTGTCAATTCACCCTTTTGAGGACGGAGACTGGAGTTCTTATGGGGGTAAGGAACTTCAGGTGATGATGGTGGTCACCCCTGCCGAGAAGCGTTCCTCTGAAATTCTTTACGAGGACGGAGTTAGGAAGGGCGGAGGAGACTGGGATGGAGGGAGTTGGGTTGGATGCGATTGGCGCCAAGTATTTTTGCGGGTACCACCTGGAACAACTTGAGGTTTTTCCTTTCAATGATGGAGGTAGGATCTTTTGGGTTGATTGTTCCTGGGGTTGCATGTTTTTCCATATTTTCCAAATTTTGACCTATCATCAAAGGGTGTCCCTGCTCAGTTAATCCCTGGTTTCCGGGGTAATCAATGCTGGCAAGGGGAGGTCTTCTTAAACTTTTCTTAAAAAAGAGGTGAGCGGAATAAGTAGATGGTTGGATATCAAGCGTCCTACTGGTGAGGGGCTAGCTCGTAGGACATAACTAGGATACAGGAGCAGCGGAGATGGTGGCTCTGCTGCAGTAAGTCTTGCTGGAGTGAGGTAAAGAGGATTGATGGAGGGTTCTGAGTTGGTTTCTGGAAAAAAAAAACAAAAAAAACGTGGTCTTACGAATGATTTGTGATTTTGGGGACCCCTAGCAACTTATTTTAGGAGGCTTCATTGTTGTTATACTCAGTGATCTGCAGTTGTCCGATGCCAGAACGACGCTGACCGATACTAGGGTGTTGCCCTGTAACCTGCCGATGCAGGAGTGTGAGGCCAGGTAGAGAGATCTGAGAATGTTTTGGGTGGGCATTTCAAGGGATAACTAAGGGTTACTGTTGGGATGACGCTGGTCGGAGATGAGGTGAGTCATATTGCCCTGTAGCCCGGGCGGGTGGGGGTGTGAGACATGAAAGAGCTTGGCAGGGAGTAAGACAGTGAACGACCATTTCGTCAAAACGGACATATTATATTTTTTGAACGAAATTAAAATTGAGTTTTTGGGTCAAAATCAGATCCAAGAGTCAAAAATTTGGACCGGATTTCGGCTAAAAATCTCAATTTTAATTTCGTTCAAAAAATATAATATGTCCGTTTTGACGAAATGGTCGTTAGTGTTGGAGAATTTTAGAAGGATTTGTTAGGGATTCCGAGGGTTTTGAGCATTTATGAGAACCTTTGTGATGGCGGTTTTTGCTTCTATAACTCCAGAATTTTCTTAGCCAAAGTCGGGTAATGGCCCCGGTAGCTTAAAAAAAGAGGGGTTTTGTGGAGCTTAGAAGGAAACTTCTCATATTTTTTCAGACTTTTTCATGCTTTTTCAGACTTTTTCTTAATTTTAGCCTATCTTCTGGGTTTCTTCAGCGAATAGGCTAGTAAAAACTTCTCATATTTTTTCAGACTTTTTCCGGCTTTTTCTTAATTTTAGCCTATCTTCTGGGTTTCTTCAGCGAATAGGCTAGTAATTCTTCAAACAAAGCCGGGTTGAAGTCTTGGAATCTCAAAATTTTATTATGTATGTGCTCTCAAATATGTTTCATATTCCAAATGGGATGTTGGGCCCGGTTCCCAGCACGTGCGGGTCCCCACGAATAGATTGGAGCATTGTCCCATTAAAAAAAAAAAAAAAAAAAAAAAAAAAAAAAAAAAAAAAAACGGTCTGGGAAGAACCACAGAAGCAAGTATTAGGGACAACCAGGGAGTTACAAGGAATGGTCAACCAGGCTGGGCGTAACAAACTGAGAGGCGGAGGAGGAGGAGTGAGGGATGGGATGCCACACAAGGAACAGTGAGGTAAGTTAGGAGTGAGGGTAGGGATGCCACGCAAGGAACGGTGAGGTAGGCAACATCACAAGGTGAGATTGCGAAGGAGGAAAGAGTGAGAAGGTGAGGGCGAGGAGGTAGAAGGACGACACATGGGAAAGGTAAATGCGACTTCAAATCCGGAAGGAGGTAAGGGGAGAGTGAATGTCCTCTGATCTGGAAGGGGCGCCCGATTGAGGAACGATAGCCTCCCTGAGAGATGCTAGCAGCATAACAAGTGGCAAGAGACATACGGTGCGCGTTTCCCCTCCATAATCCTGACAGTCCACTTCTGTTGTCCCTCCCCTAAAAACCAGCCATCCATATCAAATAGAGTACGATGGTAATTGGAAGCAATAATATTGTGAACTGAACGAATCAACAAACCTTAGGGCGGTTAGTTCGGGGGGGAAATTACGCCACGCAGACAAAAGACGACTATTAATACTTTTGTTGACTAGCGGGTAAGGATTGCTCAGCTCGGAGGGGAGATTCCCCACGTAGACAAAAGATGACCATAACCACTTCTGTTGATTAGCGGGTAAGGATTGCTTCAAAAAAAGGGCACCGGGTGGAACCCTTTTTTTTTTTCTTTTTTTTTTTTTAATGGAGCCGCCCGGTCTGAAGAAGGAAAAAAACAATCGGAGGTTGGAATCCATGATATACTTCAGGGGCGCAAAAAGACAGATCATGAATTCCCACCTCCGAGCCTTATCGAACCGTGCCCCCAGAAAGACATCAAGTGGTCCACCACAGACAAGCACAACACAAGGTGGCCTCACGCCCCGATTGGCGGGGAGGGGAGGGAGCCTCAGGGAGGAACTCCTAGAGGGCGTTGCCCTGGGAGTGCCCCCCTTACCAGGATCTGTGCCGACAGTCAGCATAGTCGCACCAGGGGGGTCACTGTTGGGGGGTACTGCGCCCCGGTTGGGGGAAGGATAACTCCTGAAGAACGCAGCCCTCCGAGCCCCCCCCCTCGCCACGATCTAAGCCGCTAGTCAGCACAGTCGCACCAGGGGGGTCGGTGTTGGAGGGATAAGAAACTACTGTTGAGGGACAGGCGATAACTACCCCTGTGACACCAGCACGTAAGGGGAAAGCTGAGGAGACCGAGGGCCCGCTGGCTGGGAAATCTACGATAGTCCCCAGAGAAAGAACGCAGGCTGAACCAACACCTGGGACAAACCATGGACAAACCTGACAGAGGGGACAATATGTGGCACAAGGGGGGAATGGTAAAGAGACCGTCACTCAAGGATCAAGGGCAAACAAGATTAAAGGACCCTTTCAAGGGAAATCACTGGCCATTCACAGGGGGATTGGGACCTCGAGAGACCGAACGCAGCACATCCCCCTGGATAATGTGTTGTCTGCACGGGCCTTCTTGCTCTCCAAGCTTCTTTGCACCCCGAAAACGGTGGTGGTTGATCAAAGTGGGAAGAATGGTGAGAACTTACCCGAAAGAAGGACTGAGAATTAGAGAGAATGTATATCTCAGACATGCAAATACCAGAGTATTTTACAATGATTCAGCCTATAAATCCACTAATGACAAAGTAAAATGGATTAGGCATCGGTTGGAAGCCCTGGAACGGGATGCCTAGGCAGCTAGGGATTCATTCCTGATTCACCCCCTTTCATCCACCACCTTCACAGTTCTGGCCATGTATGAACAGGATAAGCAAACTATAGACGAGTGGAAGAGTCTGCGGTATGAGTGACTGAAGGTGGGGATCTACCCCTGGTCCCCCCCAAAAAAACCTAGCCCGGAAGAACAACGACCGAGAATGATTACTGACTATTTTTGGGTTGAATTTCGACATATCCCCTTCGAAATCCAGGCCTGTTTTCTACATGAATTGGGCCAAAATACAAAATCGTCGACTTTATTGATCCTTTCCCCCCTTTCGTGGCACAAAGAGACGACTATCTCATGCTAGCCTTGGATATCCCGAAGTCCCTCCCATTCTCAATGGATGATGTAATCATGTTTAGGATAAAAGAAAAAGAATACAGGATACACACTGCACTCAAACTGCGACCATGATGCTTCAAATGTAAAGTCTATGGCCATTTGTGCACGGAGGAATCATGTTCATCTCACCCGCACCGGTTGGTAAGAGCGACGGGTCGACTGCAGAGAGAACCCTTCAACACAACACGCTGGCATCCTGTTGACCCCGGACATGAAGGGTGGGCCTATTTAGAGGAAGTTGATAGGGAGGCAAGAGCGAGAGGATGGGTGTGGAAAAAACAAGGGGAACCGAATTTGGGCACACGTCCTCCCGACTTCTGGGCCCCTCCCAAAACCCTTCAGACAAAATTGAAGGAGTTCATGACACTTGGGCACTAGGAAGAAAAGGTTGGCATGACCACAGACCATGACAAAGGAGAAGGGGAAAAATGAACCCTGGTGCAACCTAAGCGGAAGAGGTTGGGTCTGAGGATCCTGGTCAGACACAAGAAACCAGTGGTGACTCAGCAATGGCGGGACAAGCGAGCGAACCCAAAGAGGCCGGAGCAGTCAAAAGTGATATCGGCGGAAGAAGCAGAGTCTCGAGGGGACAAGGTTAAGGTAACCCCCAATAACGTGCAGCAACTGGGAGAGAGAATCAAAGAGTTACTAGAAGAGTCAGTGACTCAAGGAAACAGGGTGACCACCCCACAACTCAAGTTCGGAACACTGTGACGCCCAACCTCACGCCCGACGCGACTTCCTGATCGGAGTAGGGTGTGGGCCTGGAAGTGCAAAAGGGGTGTGCCAAGGATTTTTGGAAAGTGGGGGTGGAGTCCCAGGTCAGAACTGAGATCTCCGGTGGCAAGGTTCAGGGGCATAGATGCAATAGAGCAATGGGAAAATTTACATGCGCGGGCTTGCACGTTGGTTGTGCGGGGCTGTCCGATCCTGACGCGATCGCCGGTTCTGGGGAGCCTGTCGGGGCGGTCTTTGGGGCTCACACCTGCGGAGCCCACCACGTGGCGTGGATTGGTGGGAACTAGGCCTAGGTGCCGAGGCTTCGGGGGTTCGGGTATGGGCACGCCGCCTACAGCTTCAGCACGGGGTGGAGGGCCARTAAGGTGCTATGGAATTCCACGGTACTACTGTAAGCTGATGATAGGGGAGGAGGAGGTGTTATGGCGGGAAATTAGTGGCCACAAGGACGAAGCCGGGAGTTATGAAATACTGCGTGTTGTACGTGTTTGGGTAGTCGGGTCCCCGCGGGTCGCTTCGTACGGCGAGATGGAATTCCCTAGCGCAAAATCTATTGTTTTCTGTGAGGTAGGGGAATACCGGGTTCCTCAGATTTCCCCGTAATCGGAGTTGCTCTTCTTCCCAGATTTTCCGGTACTCGAAATACGACTCGTAATCCTTGGAATTCCAAGATACGTCGGAACTCCACGAGCTCGTCATTCTTTCATCACTCACGTCTTGGGGGATAAGTTAATCGGGAAGATCACCGCTCGTAAGTGCGTAAGAGAGATGCGAACGAGTCGCACTTACGCACACTTACGCGCGATGGGTAACCCGATCCCGATTGACATCGACTCCTACTTCAGTGAGGGGCTGGCTACGTGCATTAGTTAAGATGTGATTGGCGAGTCCGAGTGGTAGGGGCACGTGTAAGTTGCGCTCCGTCCGGATCGGACTTGCATGTGTCCCTATGGCACGTCGGATGGTGCGCTCCAGACTATCCGTAAGATACAACAAGCCAACACACTCTATTGATCACGCCAGCATGCAATCCCCATTTTCACTCATCATGTACGAGGGTTCGAAGGAAACGATAAAAAACGAAAGGCGAGGGTGCGCGAACCATCCATACATTATTTGCAAAAGAGGATTCCGGAGAAGGAAAGAAAAAGGAGAAATCATCGATAAAAAAAAAGAAAAAAAAGAACCAAATCGGACAACAGGACGAGCATATGGCCGCAAAGACAAGGGCGAATTGCCCGTAATTAACAACAAAATTTATATACACAGAGAAAGAAGGGAACGAAAAGAAAAGCGCAAATCCATGTCCATCCTCAATCTCAACTCTCTCTCTCCTCTCTCTCTCTCTCCGATGCCGACAGTCCGTCGTCGAGCACCAACACACGAAGCCGTCACCCCGCTTAGTCCTCCTACGCCCGTCAGGTTGGCTCTGCGCCCACAGTCCGTCGTGGCCCCCGTCAACCCCGCGCATTCGGCACCAGCTCGTCGGGTCGCCCGACTCCCACGTCACTCACCTCTTACTTCGCTCGTGTGCCGACCCTCTCGATCGCGCAACCCCGAGCTTCCAGCAACTGTTAAGAGAGCAAGTTAATCGCGCAGCCGGAATTTATAGCGTGCATGCATGCGCGAAGAACACAGAATTACAAGGACGTAGATAGATGGGGGAAAGGGAGTGTCTGCGTTTGCATGGTCGGGCCGCGGCGTGGGGGACGTACCCACTCCACGCATCGATCCGGACATGCAAACGCGGCTACTCAATGTAGGCAGGGGGGGGGGAGAGGAAGAAACGAGGCGGGAAGAAGAAGAAGCAAGAAACAGAAGGACACAGTTACAAAAGTGTGCGCCAAAAATTACAGTTGCAAAAGGATTAAGGCGCCAATTAATCAAGGTTCCGGCGCAGCAGCAGGAAAGAGCGCGCGAGCATGCAGAGCAGCGCCCCAGAAACACAGAAATTCCAAAATTCCAAAATTACTAGCTAGCCTGCCGAAAAGGTCCAAAAAGAAAATCAAAATTCCGAAGGCCGTATGGCTCCGACCAAGATTCGAAACGAAAATTCAAGAAAGAAATTCAAAAAGAGACACCGAAATTCCCGCGCGATGTCTGCGCGCCCAAAAGTCCGACAAAACAAAATTAAGAGAAGGGAAACGAAAGAAAAGAAGAGACGTCAACGTTTATTAATCGCGCACTCGGCGCGCACTCCGCATCCGACCAATTTTTGCCCCTTTTTCCCCTGGTATTCCCGAATTGTCCCCAACTGTCATCAGGGGCTCGTGCGCGAACGAAGAAACAACGACGAAAGTAAGGACACACATGCAATTTTCCATCAACCCGTCCAGTCGACGTGGGACCCCGCTTAGCACTTAGTGCCGAAAGTCGCGCATTACAGAAGCTAGTTCGTCACAACACCGACTGCTGTCCCAGAAGAACCAATAGAATCAAAGGATCGGCTGGATGGGGGAAGAGTTGAGAAGAAGGGTGGGGAAAGAAGTGAGAAGAAGAGTGGGGACCCCTTTCACAATGCATTTGGCCCGTGTCTCATGGAAGTAGAGACCGTCCAAACAGCTGAAATAACCATGGAAGAAGAGAGTTCTCCCCCCCCCCCCCACGACATCATCATGACTGATGCCGACATGCCGCAGGGGCACCCATATGAACAACCCATGTACACTAAGATCATAAAATGGCATCCTTGGCAGACTGGTTGCTACAAAGTTTGCAGGACCGGCACCCTGACCACACTATGGAGTTCTGGGACACCACATTTCGAGACTTGGTCCCGATGTTAGAGGAAAGTGGCACACTACGATCGACATTAGAGCATGGCCCATCGCAAGAAAGCCAATGGCCAGAGATCCTACAGCGCATTTATTGTATTGTTGCCCGCTGCTTCTACCCCTTGAGCTATGAATTGAAAACGCATCCCCCCCTTCCACGGGACATAGTGTCGATGCAACCAGATGGGACTGCAACAGGGGAAGGAGCAGGAAAACACTCCCGTCAGCAGATCTCACCACAGGCAAATGAACCAGACGCAGCGCAGTCCACAAGACCCTACCCCTTTGGCCCACAGCAAGGGCCTAACCAGCTAGGGAGACCCCCTGCTCGCAGGATAAACAACCCTCTCCCCTGGCCCCCCAGACTGCCCTGGATGTGGTGGCCAGAAAGGAATGCAGTAACTTCAAGCAGGCACAAGGGGAAGGGGGTGAAGAGGACACAGGGACAACCTCAGTCAGGGTGCTGGAGAAGCGCAGTAAGGTCATGCAACACTTGGGATCATGGAGATACTTGCAACAGCCTACGCTGAATGGTGCCCTGATGCTCCCTGTACGAAAGAAGGACGACAGATGGGAACTCAGCTTGGCGATGGTCCGCGAACATGCAAAATATGGGGAAGTCTCCCTAGCTGGTTTTGACCCACTCACAATAGCGCCCCTGCAGATACATGAGAGCCTCTTAGTGGAAGAGGTAAATCAACACATTCAGAACCCCCCCCAAAATAGATTGGGGCAGTGTGTGTGTGTGGTTTAAAAAAAAAAAAAAAAAAAAAAAAAAAAAAAAAAAACACCTAATACCTGGGGCACGAGGTAAGATCATGTGCACCTTCCCCACGCTAGCCCAATGGGAGATCTTCATTCTTGTAATGACCCGCCAAAACACAGACTGAGAACACTGCTGATTTCAGGGATTTCCAGCTGGAATGAATGCCTTGCTAAAATTCCCGCATTTTGCTGTGGTTTCTAAGTCTGTGTGTGTGTGCGTGCCTGCTGGTTTGCATGCCTGTCTGAGTGCTTGATGGCTGAATGTGTGTGTGACCCGCAAGGGTACTTGTGGGGTGAAAGGCCCCGCAGGGCTGCTACTTACCTGTGGCCGTGACTTTGAGGGTTGCAGCGGGGAAAACACTCAAGTAGCGGGGGTAGGCCCGCGACAATTAGAGCAGCGGGGAAAAACACTCAAGTAGCAGGTAGGCCGGTACCACTCAAGTAGTGGTAGAAGTGTCGGGTACTGGAGGCCGAGCAGAAGAAGACAAAAGTTTGCATTTTTAGAGGCCCCGTAGCGGTAGGTTAGAGGTAGGCCGGTACCAGTCCAAGACTCCAAGTAGCCTGAGTCTAGGGCCTGTCCGGACGATAGCAGAGCCTGCAATGATGTTTCCCTCTGAAAGGGAGGATGTACCGATTGCTGGGAGACTGCTCGGCCTAGGAAGTCACCGCCCAAGAGGCTAGTCGACCTCTATATCTTCCGGAGGAGCAAGCAGCTCCTCCTCATTTGCGGTATGCAAGGATTGGCGACATGCTATTGAGCCAAGCGCTGGTCTTGTGCAGCATTGCCTGGAGGTGAAGAGCAGCTGGGCGCTCAGCCTGGCTATGGCGAGCAACCCAGCTTGAGGAGGAGGAAGAAGGGGGTGAAGGAGGAGAGTGGCGAGGTATTTACCTGGCTATGGTGGACACCATCTTCATCGCCTTGTTGGGCGCTGCATCTAGAAGGCCCCAGTTGGGGTAGTGCCGCACCAAGGAAGCTCGAGGCAGAGTCAGGCATGGCGGCTTAGTCAGCAACGACATTGCTGCTTTGGGTTGTCCTTTGGACAGGAGTGCAGCGACATAGCTGGTTTGGGTTGTCCTTTGGACAGGAGTCCAACGACATAGCTGCTTTGCGTTGTCCTTTGCATAGGAGGGCTGGACCCTCAGTAGTCCGCCATAGCCTAGGCATGTGAGAGGTGGAAGAAGGGGGGAAGCCATAGCTATGGTGAACCTATTGTTGTTATGTTGGCAGTAAGAGGGAACTTCGGACATTGATTCTGGTGCATCCACTCATTGTTTTTATTATTATTGGGAGAATAATAAGATTAGCGCAGTTAGGGAGGAGGAGGAAGGTGGAGAAAGAAGGGGGATTTGTCATTGGTCTTGCTCGTGTACATCTTCTTCTTCTTCTTCTTCTTCTTCTTCTTCTTCTTCTTCTTCTTCTTTCTCTCTTCTTTGGTCTCTATCTCTTTGCAAGTGCTTTCATTTCTTTCGCAATTGGGTGACATTGCCTTGCATTGTGAATTTGCACTTTGGGAATGACCAGGAACGCAACATTCTAATGGATCCAACAAAGGAAGCCGGCCTCAAATGATTCCCACAAACAACCCTTTTGAGCCTGCAAGGCATGAAGGTAAAGTCCAACAACATGTGGAATGAGGAAAAGGTATTAACCTGCTTGTGTAGGATCCTGAAGAGTTTGCTGCTCACTACCACGATGGAGTTGGACACCATAACTTGGCAGCGGTTGTAAGGGTGGGAGACGGACACTTAAAATGGACCCGGTGCTGTTGCTTTATGGTAAAGACCCAACTTGGAGTAAGCGTCAGCGGGAGGCAGACCTGGACCTTTGCACGTTAAACGTTAATGGTTTAGCAACGGCCACATCAGACAAAAGATAGGCAATTTGGGAATTGATCAAGGGGGTTCCGGGCAAAGATTGGCCAGATGTTGTGTGCATACAAGAGACCCACCTACAGGATACCCCGGAACATCGTCGGACGCATCACATGGTATGGCCACACCAGACCCTTAGAGCGTACGAGAAAGATGAAAATTTATTGTTGTGGATTGCAAAGATTCAGACATATTGTAGTACGACCCCTGTTGAACCCGACTCCCAAGTTGCTTTCTCTACCTCTTGTCTTGGGGGGGAAGCTAAGGAATGGGTTTTGGCCGAAGCCAATGCCGCCAGGTTTGATGACATTGGAGAGTGGGCTGGGACATTGACTCTAAAGCAGTTCCTTGGTAAGATCAAGGAACGCTTCCTGGACAAAACGACGATCGACAAGGCCTTTGACCAGCTCACTACCATTGGTCAAAAACATTGGACCTCGGTAGAAGCTTTGTCTCGGGAAGTTGACCGGTTGTTGCAGGTTCCTGGACTGAACCTGCAAGACAACCAAGTCTTGTACATCTATTCTCGTGCTCTGCCCGAGCCCATTCGTGGACAACTCGTGGCAGAGTCCAAGTCAGGTAAGTACAATTATACGCAATTTCGGGACCTAGCTCTCTAATGAGAGCAAATGACTTCTCAGATAAAGAATTCGTATGCGTCTGTTGTGAAGTATGGTGGTGGTACAGGTACAGGTAAGCGGATACTTTGGCGCCAAAAGCGTCAGGACCATACCCTCGTCGTCTTTGACGACGATACTATGGAGAAGTGGCCATTGGAGGCCGAGGGTGTGGCAAGCAGCAGTGATTCCAGGAAGGGGGAATTCACTGTTGCCGTGGTCAACAAGGGAGGACCACGAGGATCGGTAATGAAGAAGAATAAATCACGCTCGTTTCTTGAGCATCCCGGAATTGCGGGCGGGAAGCCATGGAAAAAAATGAGAATGACACAGGAAACCTGACAAGAATTGATGGATAACGCGCAATGCCTGAAGTGTGGTACTCCAGGTCATGTGATTGCATAGTGTCCATTAATCCGTAACCCAAAAGTGAACTATCAGCAGGAGTAACATCTGCTCCTACTGAGTCCAAGGATTTGGACCAAAATGAAGGTAAGGCGCCTACTAACCCTTCCAACCCTTCGACTCGCATGGCAGAGGATGGTTCTTCTTCGGCCCATCGTCCAGAACACCTTGAACCTATCTTATGTACTGTCTCTCTAGACGACTCTCTTGACGAGCTTGGTAATGAGTTGCTAGCATTACGAAGCTCGTGGGCTAAGAAATCGAAGTCTAAGGGTGACCTACTACTCGTGGATGTAGAGATTGCACGTACACTCGTAGGTGCACTGTTGGACTCATGATCCACGTGATCGTACATATCCGAGAAAACAATCCGCAAGTTGCCTCTCGGAATGAAAGTGAAGAATCTGTCACGACCAATCACGTCTGTTCTAGCTGACAAAAGCACGATCACTATCTCACAATATGTTAGTTGTGTGAAATGTTGATTCCGTACCAAAGAAGGAAAAAAGATTCTACACGAGGTATCCTTCTTGGTCGAAACGAATTTACCCTTTGACTTGATTCTGGGAATGGACTGGCACGAGGAAACCAACCTAGATATGAAGTTCAAAGAAAAGATTGTGCAGGTGCGTGATGCACACTCTGAATTGAAACCAATCAAATTGTTTCATAAGTCTGGCTCTGACTCTAATTTGTCTTTCTGTTGTATGAGTTATCCAGCATTTCGATCAATGGTTTCAAATAAAAGATTGGAACAGGAAGTAATGATGGTCTTAGTGAAGAAAGCAGGTAAGTCTTCTACTTCTTATCCACCTTCGATTGAAAAACTCTTAAATAAATATAAAAAATTATTCACTGAACCAACAGGAATTAACAGAGCGTGCAATTAAGCACACAATTGAAATTATTCCTGATAGTAAAATTCCCAAGGGACCTATCTATAGAATGTCTGCTAGGGAACTTGAGGAAATCAGAAAACAACTGCAGGACTTAACAGAAAAAGGATGGATTCGCCCTAGCTCCTCTCCTTATGGTGCTCCTGTCTTATTTACGTCAAAAAAGGAAGGTGAGTTGCGTCTATGTATTTTTTATAGACGGTTGAATATCGTAACTGTTAAGAATGTTGAACCTCTTCCACGAATTGACGACTTACTTGACCAGTTACAGGGATGCAGGTACTTTAGCAAGATCAACTTGAAATCTGGGTACCACCACATCAAGGTGGAACCCTCCAATCAGCATAAGACCGCTTTCCAGACCAGGTATGACCACTACGAGTTCATGGTAATGCCCTTCGAATTAACGAATGCCCCTGCTACTTTTCAAAGGTCAATGAATGACTTGTTTCGTCAATGGTTGGATAAGTTTGTCATTGTCTATCTCGATGTATTATAGTGTATAGTAAAACACTAGAGGATCATGAGAAACACCTTCGTCTGGTGCTAGGGAAGTTGCGTGAGAGCAACTTTAAGATCAATCCCAAGAAGTCTTAGTTTGCTAAGTCCAAAGTATTATACTTAGGACACATAGTGAACGAAGAAGGCCTAAGGCCGGAAGATAATTTTTTTTTAGCAATTAGAGATTGACCACAACCTAAATCTATAACCGAATTGCGATTTTTATTTGGTTTAGCCAGTTACTGCAAGAAGTTTGTTAGGAACTTCTGTATGCACTAACTCACTATCCCGTCCTTAAGATTGTTGACCCATCCCTGCCTTTCAGTGTCACCACTGACGCAAGTCAGTATGGGATTGGCGCTGTTCTCCAGCAGGATGACGACAATGGCTACAGACCCATAAAGTTTATGTTTGCACGATTGCTGTCGGAAAAGGTTGCCAACTCCACCTATGAAAGAGAGTTGTATGCCTTAGTCTATGCACTACATATGTGGAAGTACTACTTATTAGGGAGACACTTTACTGTGTACTCAGACCACTCTACTCTGAAGTGGATAAAGACACAACCTAGAATATTTGATAAGCTGGTACGATGGTCTGCGTTTATTGATACCTTCGATTTTGAATTGAAAACGATCAAAGGTAAGTCTAATGTGGTTGCAGATGCATTGTCCAGAAGGTGTGACTTCTTTGGCGCAATTGTCTCTTATTTGGATGTTGGGAATGATTTGAAAGATAGAATTCGGCAATGATATGTTACTGACCCTATTTGGAAGCCTATCATTGATGTCCTTGCAAAAGATCCAACTCTACTTCCCAACTACCGTGTAACCGATGGTTTCCTTTTCTTGTTAGACCAGACTGAACAAAGATTGTGTATTCCTCACAAGGAAGAGATTAAGAAGTCTGCTAATTGGGGAATGTCACGATTTTGAAGGTCACTTTGAATTCAAGAAAACTTATGCAGAGGTTACGGAACGCTTTGAGTGGAAGGGATTGAAGGAGGATGTACTAACCTATGTTCGTACATGTTTGGTATGTCAGAGAAACAAACCGTCACATAAAAATCCACTCGGTCTTCTGAAACCACTACCGATTCCAAGTGAACCAGGTGAGTCTATCTCGATGGACTTCATGAACCTCACCAGAGTCGTAACGACAATAGTCAAGTGATGGTTATTATAGATCGTTTCTCTAAGTATGTCATGTTTATCCCCTTACCCGCAGAGGCGCGGACAAAACTTGTAATCCAAAAGTTTCAGATGCGATGGGTGACTGAATATGGGTTTCCTATCTCCATTGTGTCTGATCGTGCTACAAGATTTACAAGTATGTCATGGCAAAAGCTGATGGAAGCATACGATACACGTTTGACCATGTCGTCAGGGCGACACCCTGAAACGAATGGACAAAGTGAGCAGATGAACCGATTGTGTCAGCAACTCTTGCGCATGTATGTGAGACCCTATCAGATTGATTGGGATGAGAACTTACCCAAGATAGTCAGTGCATATAACAACAGTGTTCACACCGCTACGGGTCGTACACCAAATGCACTGCACAAGGGGTGGAGACCTAGGCGTCCCATTGATGTGCTAACGCGAGACCAGTTCCTTAGGTTACCTCCAGGGACACGAGAGTATGCAGTTTTGTTTCAAGAAAACATAAAGAAGGTAAAAAATAATTTAAAGAAAGCTCAGGACCAGATGATCGAACAAGCAAATAAACATCGTCGACCATCCACCTTTAAGGAAGGTGATTTCGTCTGGGTAAAGTCCAAAGAGTTTTCCTTAGAAGAAGATGTGTCTCAAAAACTTGTGCCTGTCTATTTTGGACCCTGGGAAGTTCTCAAAGTAATTGGGGATGCAGAGGGACCGTCTAATCGTATTGATATACCCCCTCATCGCAAAACATATCATGTCTTTCACGCGTCCAAATTGTTGCCCTATATAGAAGGGAATGAATTTTCACACAGACCATCTATGATTCCGCCATCTATGGAAGGTAGATACGAGGTAGAAAGAATCATAAAACATGGTTACTTCTCTACAGGAGGACGTGGACGACCTCAGAAGCAGTTCGAGGTACGTTTCAAGTCTCAAGCATCATCTGAGGACAGATGGTTTAGTAGAAAAGAACTACTTGAAACTGCCCCTAATATTGTCGCTGCTTATGAACGAGGGTTAAAGTCTTAAATATTTCTGTGGTGGAACTCGAAAGTGGGCCGGCAGGAATGCAGTAACCCTGTCCAGAGGCAGCCTGGGGCCCAGAACTTCGCCCCAGGCAACGCAGACCTGGGTTGTCTGCGCTGGGCTGTGTGACCAAGACGCCGCCCAGGCCTGAGTCTGATGCGTTTGGCTGTGTGACCAAACGCTGTATACTGGAAATTCAAAGGTCAAAGTCAACTGTAGAGTCAAAGGTACCACGCCCAGGCTCTTGGTTGGATACACTCACTTGTTGTGCGCAGGTACCTAGACAGCATCCAGGCCGGAGGGAATTCAGTTTCATATCAATCTGGACCCTCGTTTGCATTGAGATCTGGACGACTAAGGGATGCAGCATCCGGGGTCCAGACCCCGCGTCAACACTACATAAGCGCTGACTTCCTGGCTTTGACATTCATTCTGTCTTGCGTTAATGCTGACTTCACGCGTTGACGACGCGACGCTGGCTCGACGCTGCGACGCCAGTGGACGCTGGCTTTTGTGCTGGCATTTGTGAGATTGCGGCGACGCGCTGCTGGCTTGGCATGGTGGCTGGCTGGCTACTGTCTTCAAGGCATGCTGACGTGGCAGCTGCCACGTGTTATATTGCTGGGACTACGTGACCGACACTGCTGTTCTATTTCATCGTCACTTCAGGAGGAGATCAGGACTGTGGAGAGGTCGTGGATAAGTACCTGTTTGTCTTCATGTCGATATTGCTCCAGCGCTGATGAGGGACTGATTAGACGTGGCACGTGGCACATTGTAGCAGGACTTCGATTATGTGTTCAGACTATTGATTATTTGAGGTGGCGATTGAGGAGGGAGCCCGAAGCAGGAGCGGGCATTGTACATTATTCCTCTCCTTTGTCTAATCTCCCTCCTCTCTCCTTTGTCTGTGTATGATTATCTCATCTCATTCTTTCTGGACACGATTTTGATTATTGGTAATCACCAGCGGTTTGATATTCTGGACTTGCATTGTTGACGAGTGTTTTCATGATCTGGGTTCATTGCATCAACAATTGCTGGAGAAAAGGACACTGTCTATTTACCAGTCTGAATTTGTCGGTCAACAGTCAACGTGATGCTTGACAGTCTTGATCCGGTTTCCAGCATAGGCACAGCTGGTCATAGCCCCAGTACTTCCCAGGTCGAATTGAGAGGTCCCAGGCCTCTTTTTTTTTTTTTTTTTTGAGCCTTTTTTTTTGAGCCTTTTTTTTTAAGCCTTTTTTTTTAAGCCTTTTTTTTTTTTTTTTGGAAAGCAAACCCTTCATGTCCAGGGGGGGGGCGCTTAACCGGGTGATAAGAGTAGCCCTTTGAAGCGGTCCCCTGTATTTGAAGGCTCCGTCTATTGATGGGGACTCGTGGAGAGCTGCACCTGCTGGAAATTGGGTCCAGCGTTTAAGTTGAATGTAATAAGATTCTGCGAGGCTCAAGGCCTCGATAAGCCCTACTGGGCCCTCTTTTCAGTACAGTCGGCCGCCCTAAGTGAAGGCAGGCACGACCAAGGCCTATTTGGGGTATCCACGCTACTGGGGAAATTCAGGCAGTTGAGCAGAGCCAGTTGGTTGAAAGCGCCCAGGTCCTGGCTACTTTATCAAATGCATCTGAGTCAGGCCTTGGGCGAGATACGCAACAAGGACCCAACACAGGCTGTGGGCAGTTGGGCACGGGTAACTGTCACAGGCCCTGGGCCTGATTCGTTCAGACTGGGGCTCAGCCTCCCGGGGCCTACTGGAAGCTTCTGGGCCGGGGCCCGGTGCAGCCAGGTCGCACGCAGCAGGCAGGCCACTTCCATTTAGGAAAGTGCCTGCCCCCGCATTCCTCATTCGGGCACTGGCTGCATGCTGCGCAAGCGCTGCTGTGCTATATGCTGGCCAGCGCTCATGCGCTCACGGGCGAGCTGGATAAGCAGGCAGCCATAGCCGAACTGCGCTGCTGTATGCTGGATGGGGCGCATGGTGGTCCTTGGGTGCAAGTGGCATCTGTGAGTGGGGGATCGAAGTTGTGAGTGATACGAGAGACATACCTGGTGCTTGAGGCGAACGGCATTGGCCGAGTTCTGCTCGTACTTCGGGGAGCTGTTGACATCACCAGCGGCATTGTAGATAGGATCTGCCATTTGTAGTCTGGGCGCAGAGCGTCAGATAGGATGTCGACATTGGTTCTTTGTTGATGATGATGAGACTATTCCAACATTGTCACTTATGAGCTTTTGCTGTCCTCTTATTTGGTGAAACTCGTGTTGCAATTCTGCTTTCGGTTCAAGGTCACGACTATCTGGTCTCATGTGCATGATGCTGCTTGGTTTCTGAAGTTCGCTATCGCTCATTTTCCTTGCAATTCTGTTTTTCTCCAATCAAAAAATGAGCAGGGAAAAAAAAAAAAAAAAAAAAAAGAGCAGGGAATTTGGGTACTTAGTCTTTACCTCATAGTACTGTGCACAGAGATCTTGGAGTCTTATTTTGAGATTCCCCACCACCAACTCAGACCATGCATACAAATTGGATGCTTCTGGCCCTTTTGATTCATCTGCAACTTTTTCCTCTTGCCTCGGTGTTTTGCTCCTACTTGTCTTCTTGGCACTGCCTTTATTCCGAGGACTGTCTTCTTGTTTCTTTTCCTTTGGGGATGTCATTGGAGTTTTCCATCCCTTGTTTTGTAAACTTTCTCTCGGGGATGCCGTTGGAGTTTTCCGTCCCTTATTGTTTGACATTTGTGTCTTCCTGGCCGTCTTGGAGGTAAATTGGCCTTCATCAGACTCAGCATGTCCAGGGGTCACATCCGGCTGTGAAGTATAGAAGTCTATATTTACAGGTGGTACCTCTATCGTAGTCTGTATACAGTCAAGCAGCTCTGCTCTCTGATTGACAAGTTGTTGGACTCGTTTTAGCTGTGACAAGACCTGCAGAAACGAGAGATGGTTAATGGAAGGCCCAAAATTCGGGGTTTTTCACCGCATCACCACAAGCAATGTCGCCGAAAATGACACCATCTATTAAATTATTAGTGACAGGAACAAGGGCACAGATCACCATGCGTGTATTGCAGGATACAACAACAGAATATCCCTTCATTTTGACTCTCGTCCTCCACCCAAGTTTTCTGATTCCCTTTCAGAGTTCTTGAGTGAGCACTGGCAGTTACAATTTCTGACTACTGTCTTCACCCGAATACAACGCCCGGTCTTTAGACCTGCATTCGGGCCATTTTTCCGTCTAGATACGGCGATAATGACAGGGCGGTCTATTCCGGTGAAGACGGTAAGAGCATTCTTTGATAGAGTCAGGTTTCTTCTGCTCTGTGGGCTAAGCACCCACTGACAGAGTGAGACCATCTGAAAACAGAGAGAGATTGTAGGATAGGACGAAGTTACACATGTCTTTAAATCCCACACAGCACTCAAAGCCAATTGAAATACAGGAAGGCCAAGAGGGGGAGAAGAAGAAGTAATGAGAAGGGGAGGGTGGTAAAAGAGGCGGGAGAAGGGGAGAGAGAGGAAGAAGAGCCCATGTATATTGCTGCATCTCTCGATCTCTATACTGTGCATGCGGTGCGAAGGCCAGGCAGCAGATTGGCAGGAGGGACTGGCAATCCCTGAGGCCTTTCTACTACCATCACAAGCAGCAGCAGCAGAGGGGACATCTTCCTTTATCATCTGAAGGCAAAGAAGAAGAAGAAGAAGAAAAGTAATACATAGATGGGAAGAGGGAAGGATGGAAGGAAGAGGCAGAGAAGGGGGGATGAGACTGGGGAGAGAGGTGAAAGCATAGCAATGTGAGAGAGGCTAAGAATGCCAGAAAAGGCGAGAAATCTGCTGGTTGACAGATCTGTAGATGCTCCTCTCTGCTTATCATCCGCCATAGCTGAAGCAAGTCTTGTTCAGAATTCAGCACATGCTCCATTGCTATGGGCAAGAACTGTAGCTAGAGGGTCACACCGTGAGGAACATGGAGCTCACAAGACAGCAGAGGGAGTGATTGAGCGGGTGCTGGAAAGGGGGCTCCATCGTCGATCAGATCAAGCCATTCCAGCAATTGTATATTAAACCGCCAATACATGGCCCCAGCTGACTTCGAAAAACTCATGGCTCACTCCAAAAGCTTCAGAGGCTCAGGGCTACCAGACCACAATGGCTGGCGGCACAAGCAAAAAAAGAAAAAGGTGGGCCACTGGTAGTTTGGTAAAGCTTGGCATGCAGTGTGAATCCGCCACGCTTGGGTGTACTGGTGGTTCAAGTTGTACAAGGGGCACTGGGCAGCGGGCCCAGTTCCCAGCAGGTGAAGTGCCCCATCTATAGACAGGAGCTGTCTATTACAGGTCCCGGGAAAAAAAGGGGAAAGAAATGCCTCCATTGCCAGAAAGGTGAGTCCATCCCAAACAGCTGTGCAGCAGATGTCAATGCTAGAACGAGTGCTGCATAGACTATAGTGAAGCAGAGAGGGAGGGCGCAAGCAAGATCCGCCCCGACTTACAGTGCCTGAGAAGGGCGAGAGGGATGATCAGGTTTGGAAGCAGCACAAGGCAGATCGGCAGGAAGAAGAGTAGGATTAACACGGGGGAAGCAGAGAGCAGATGGACCCATGGCAAAAATCAAGGGAGGCTCGGCCATACCACTTTGTCTGCATCCCTATATTCCGCCAACTGTTCCGAATCAAGGAAGAAGTCCATGAGTGAACTGTGACTGCCTGCCATGCAAAAACGACCAAAGGAGAGGCGATGGAAACTCCTAAAGAGAATAGATGACCTAGTCCAGTAATTACCCTTCCTATATAGTCCAGTGATATGCCGACCTTTGGTATTCCTGGGAAGAGGCCTAGCTGTAGTAATGCTTCCAGTAAGAACTGATATAACCCGAAGGAAAGCATATGTGCGAAGGAGGCTTGTTAGAATCACCACCCTGCAGGATATCCACGCGCCCGCGCCATTGGTTAGCGCGATTTCCAGCACTGCGCTATAGTGCGCGCGTGCCCAGCCTAAGCCCGACGGGCTGCCGCCAACTGAAACCCGCCGCCACCCTCACGCCCAGCCGCCCGTGCGCCGCGCACGCCCAACTTTGAATTTTGAAGCTGGGAGGCAACGCCCGCCATCGCCCCGAGGGCTCGAAGAAGCCACGCCCGAGCGCACCCCCCGTGCGCGCACCACCGCAAAGAAGGAAGCTGGCCACAGTGGCCCTCCTCGAAGCTGCTTCGAACATCCCGGGTAGAAGCCGTCCGAAGGTCAAAGCTGGCGACACCAGCAGCTTCACAACCACAAAATGCAACAACCATCCAGCCGTAGATCGACATGCCACCAATCGCCGAAAGACTGAAGGAGCTCCAAATCCGAAGGCCACCTCCGCAAGATAACAAACCACACTCTGTGAAGGCATCTGCGAAGGCACCAAGACTCAAGCGAGGAACACAATCTCCCTGAGACATCCGACTGCAGCGATAGACTCCAGACATCAACCATTAACAACTAAGTGAGAAGTCCGCCATCACACCCCTCAACGCTATCTTCCTGCCCACGACTAATGTATCTCTCCTGAATCCCCCCTCCCGAGTCCACCACACACTCCCTCCCCTAAACTAAGCCGGACATTCCACCTCGCCTCCTAAAGACACCAATCCTTCCCCCCCACCTCCTCCCCCTTCCTCCAACACTCCTGACTTAACCCCGCAGCACATCAGTCACCTTCTCCCCACGCAGCACATCAGTCACCTTCTCCCCACGCAGCAGTCCAGCTCCACCCCCCATTTTATGCTCACACCCCCAATCCTCAGCCCCCAACCCCACCTCCTCTCTCACTTCCAGCCCTCCGCTCCATCCCCTACAACCACCACACACTTTCAACCCACTTTATCCTTTGCTACCCCATCTTACCTCCCCCAGCCCCATCAACTCCGAACCTGCACTCTCCCTCGCCTGACACCACCCACCCATCTCGCAACTCTCTTTTCAAGCTCCTACCCCGGCGCGATCACTGATCTCGCAACGAGCAATATGTCCGCCTATCCTTTTCTCCCTCCTCCCCTATCACATCCCCCCCCTCGCTGTCACCTCCCTTCTCCCCAACCGCCTAACAAATACGTTACTAACACTCCCACTCTCTCTATGTCTATCCACTCGCCACTGCAATAAGTACCTCTCTGACCCATATCCACCTGTCGGCTTCATCGACCACCCTCTCCCCCCCTCTTCCAACCTCCAATAACACAATAATCATGATAATGAGGGTGTTACTATCATAGTACCATCATCATGGTGAACACCATCGCTACACAACACTAGCGATCTCAACCCTTCTGCCCTTGTACTACTCAGGTCGAAAAGTGCTTCCCGCACTCAGAGGAACTCAATATATACTATCTATTTGTTCGGGAACTGCAAACTCTACGCTACTGATTTCTACCATGCACGGTGGGAAAAGCCCAACGGTAAGTGCCGAAGGAAAAGAACTGTCGTAATTCTCTATCTTGCACAGCGAAAAACAAAGTAACGAAAAAACGAAAAACGAAAAAAGGAAGACATAGGAAAAAAACTCCAACGGCAAGTGAAATAATTCTCGTAATTCTAGCTGAGCCAATATGATGAGTTGGCCCCGGCAATTCAACTGCGCCGCCTTCAGTTTTCCCTTTGTGTGAGTCCAGTTTCCAGTTACCGTTCTCTCTGACTCACTCTGCCAGTTACCCGCATCTGCTTCTTTCTGGACTCACGAGGTCGGGATTGACCCAATAGCTGTACTGTCGTCCTGCCCTGAAAGTTTCAGTGCCCTGAAAGCTTCAGTGCCGCTCCAGAGTCAGTGATAGGATGGGGGAGGAGAGGTAACGGGCCAGCGGGGCGGAGCGAGGTGGTGGGGGAAAGTTCCCGCCTGATCCCGCTGCCCACCCGACCCTGCTCCCGCCTGATCCCGCTGCCCACCCGATCCTACTACCTGTATGATTCCCATCCCGATCCTGCTACCCCGCCTGACCCCGCGCGCACCTGCGCACGATCCCTCCCCTCCCCGCGCTTCCTCCC
>BFEA01000319.1:397375-408658 GCA_003427395.1 Chara braunii | reverse complement strand
CCGACCCCACTCTGCACGCGCACGCACTCCCATCCTACTCGTTTCCCCGTTTCCCCCTCTTAATCCCGACTCCGCCATCTAACCTCTCGATCCCGACTCCAGCGCTCCTTCCTCCCGATCCCCCCCCTCCCCTCACTCCCTGACTCCCTGCGTCCATTCCCCGTACCTTCGCTCCCCCACTTTCCATCAATCCCCCCACTCCCGATTCCACTCCCTCCCCGATCCCGACACAACTCCCCTCCCCAACTTCGAACTCGACTTCCCTCCCATTTGCGCCGTTCTTGCCGGACCCAACTACCCCCTCGCGCACGTGTGCGCGATCTCTCTGCCCCTCCTCTCACGCTTCATTCCCAGCTCACCCCCCCCCCGTGCGCGCAGGGAATCTGGACGGAACGGCATCTGTTCGAAGACAACGCAGGTGTCCTAAGATGAGCTCAACGAGAACAGAAATCTCGTGTGGAGCAAAAGGGCAAAAGCTCATTTGACTTCGATTTCCAGCACGAATACAAATTGTGAGAGCGTGGCCTATCGATTCCTCAGCGGTTTCGGGACTTGAAGCTGGAGGGGTCAGAAAAGTTAGTACACGGCTAACTGGTTCGTGGCCATCATCATCATCATCATCATCATCAACATCGTCGCCGTTGTCGAAGTCATCATTACATTGCCTTGTCATCATCAGTGCGCGCATTTGATCCGGCGACCTCGTCGTTCCACTGGGGGAACGATCGAGAAGACCCTTTAGGGGTTGATTGAAGACCTTCCTCGACTAGGAGGAAGGACCTTGATTGCTCCCGTCCGACCGGGAGGGCGGTATTGTCAATCTATCTCCCTCTTACTAATCCTCTCCCTTCCTCTCGCCGATCTCTATCAAAGATCTCATCTTTTTCCCCTTTGTTTATCTCCTCCCTAACCCCCCTTCTCTTCTCCACCCTCCCACCTAATTGGTCGCATCATCCAAAATTTCTACAACGTGTGACACGTATCTTCCTTCTTTCTGCTTGTCTGACAATGCCGTCTATTCTGCCGCTCAGAACTTCAATCTAATTCAATAGGATTAATCTTCATCTTCTTTTCTACCAACGCCGTGAGCAGAATTAATTCCGGCATTTTTATTCAAAAGTTATGCGGATTTCTTTATTTTATCCAGATTCTTTTCGTTATTTATTCTCTAAATTCAATTCTTTTTCAGAAATTCGTTGAATAATTTTCGAAATTCACCAAATTTAATTGTTCCGAAGTCTTATCAATTTCTATTTTCTACCCCCCATAAAATTCCAAAAGTCTGAAATTCCTTCAAAATTCCTTTGAAATTCCTTTGAAATTTCTTTGAAATTCATCTCAATTGCACAACACATCGAGGATTATTCTTGATTTGAGCTATATAATTCTGGAATTTCTCCCAACTTACTGTACTTGGCTATCACTAATTCTTTATGAACTTTCATCGTAAATTCTTAATTTAGGAATTAGTTTTCCATTTTTATTTCAAATTGCCTTCGAAATTCTTTTAGTTCCAGAAATACGTCAAGGAATTTTTCATTTTATTTCAAAATGGTCTTCTGAACTTATCTCTACCTCCTCTATCATCTCCTCGAATTCCCGAAAAGTTTTACGAATAATTGTGAACTTCTTTGAATTTTGCTTAAATTTCTTCTAAGTTCCGAAATTACGTCCAAATATTTTTGGAATTTTATTTTGAATTCGTGATTGTCTTATGTATGCTCTCGTCTAGACCCCACACTATTCTTTGAAAATTTCCTCTCATTTTCTTCCCCGAATTGGAAATTTTCCTCTTTTTCCCTCACTCCGACTTTGAATTTTCTTGATTTAATTTTGGACGTTTGTCAGACCTCGCTTATACCCGCCTTCCTCTCGCAGTCCCTTACTCCTCTTTCTGTGTACCAACCTGGCTCCCCGTGACACCCATCAGCGCGTACTCCAAAATCGCGCCCGAGACGCTCGTGCCGCAAACCGACTCGCTCGCTTTGACGCACCGACCACGGCCACTGAGCGTCCCCCCCCCCCCCAGTTCTCCCTCCTCATCATCTCATCCCTTGACCCCATGCAGACTACCGAATTTGTGAGTCCCTCCCGCTCCACCAGCGAAGGGCTTGCGTTCCTAGCTCACGAGCCTACATCCGACTCAATGGCCACCCCTATAGCAACCAGTTCGGGCCCAACTTCCCAGTTGGATCCCATATTGGACCTCCTCCACTGCATGCAGGCCACACTCGAGGCCAAAATCACGGCCCTCCATACCGACTTTTCATCCCTGTCGTTCGTGTTACAGTTGGAGCCCCGTACCAGTGCATCTCCCTCCCCACCCCCCTCATCTGCATCTATGCCAACTTCCTCTCCTTCTTCGGCTGGCGTCATCTACACGCTTGTCTCTTCCACGGGCTGCATGTCCTCACCCCAGTCCCACCCTTCCTCTGCACCCATCTCTGCCTCCCAGGTTTCTGCCCCTGCACCTCCCTCCTCAGGACCCATGGCATCTTGTCCCGCCACCTCCTCCACGTCAGTTTCCACGACACCTCCCTCATCACCCCCCACTCCCTCGCCCCTCCCCCCACCCCCCCTTACACCCAGGACACAGAATGCCGAGCTCCAACGCCAGCTCACCCTGGCCCATTATCACATCCGCCGACTCCAAGGAGGTCTACCCCTGCCTCCCCACCTCGCGGCACAGCCTGTTGCCCCTTTCATCTATCGACAGCATCAGACAGAAGCTGCTGCAATGCATTTCACGCTCCCACCTCCAGCCACCACGATGTGTCAGGGACCTTTGCCCCAGCTCCCTGCTCTTTCTAGTGGTCCTGCTGGTGCCACTACTTCTTCTGTCCTCTTGTCACAATCGGCCCTTCCTCTCCCTACCCATTACCGGCCCCCGACATATGTTCCACAGTTTCGACGGGACCACCTTCCACAGTTTGACGGCAAGGCCTCCTAGCTCCAAGGATGGATCACTACTGCCGAGGAGCAGCTTCGCTACCATGGTGTCGCCATGGAACTGTGGCCCGGTCGCGCAGCCTCCACCTGGCGCGACTTCCTCGCCCTTCGCTCACAGCGTGGTGTACATGAGGGCATGTCTTATCATGAGTTTCGCGACTTCCTCCAACAGTATTTTTCTCGTCCTGTGCCAACCCGCGACCCGATTACCCGTGTGGCTGAGATCAGATGGCTCGGTGGCGACAATGCTTTAGAGTCATACATCACGACATTTCACCGTGTACGCGCTCAGATTCTAGTCACAGCCATTCCTGAGGACACCATGATCCAGCGATTCCGCGCAGGTCTACCTCACTCATTCCAGTTGCAGATGATGGGGTACTCCATCTCCACCTTAACAGAGGCTTTCAACATTGCTAGGGTCATTCATCTCACCTATGCTCCACTCGTCCGCCCCTCGCCTCAGTCCGCCGCTGCCCATTCCGCTACTACTGCAACACTCGCCCCTTCCAACCTCGATAGTCCTCCACATATCGTCGTGGCCCTCGTAGAGGCTCTGGACGATTCCTCTCTTGTTGCCTACATGCGTTGCTTCGTGATCCGCCGAGCATTGATGATGGCACTGCCTCAGATGATTCTGCGAGTGACCCAAATCAGGGACCCGACCCTCACTCCCCCGCGGAGGACGACGCCTCTTCCCATGATGACCGTCTTGTCCGGGCCCTTTCCACCCTCCTCCAACGCCAGCCCTCATCCTCCAGGACTCGCTCTACGGTCACTCAACTACCTCTCCCAACGGGCTTTGTGTTCCCTCGCAGCCGCTTGACCATCGCTGAGAGTGAGGACCTTCGCACACGAGGCATCTGCACCCGCTGCCGCCTCGCCAACCATACCCCCTCTACCTGCCCGTACGCAGACGCCCTCCAGAGTCACTTCGCACAACAGGCTCGCCCTCAGGCTGTTCCCCCCGTCTCGACCTCCAATGCAACACCCACCTAGCTGCGATGTCCCATTCCCCTCACTCTCCTACGGTAGCAGGCTTACCCGTTCACAACTCTACCTTTGCACCGCTTGCTACTCTTCCCGATGACTCTGGTCCAACCTTATCTGTGGGTGACCCTATCGACACTGGTATGCCTTCTCCTTCCTTGCCTAGCGTCCCTCGTGACCCCCCTCCTCCACGTCCTCCTATCAGGCGTGCTCTTCGCACAACCCGCTGCAGTGCTTCCCTTATTGCAGCCAAGGATATCATTGACTTCCTGGACCTTGAGTGTGTTAAGGTCCACCAGGAACGTCTCCGCCTTAAAGAGCGCACTCTATCCGCGATGTCTCAGCGCCTACACAATCCCGATCGCACCTTACCGATTATTCCAGTGCGCCTCGGGACCTCTACTAGAGTGTATCACACACTATGGGACTCTGGCTCTACTGGCGACTTCATTCATCCTCGCGTAGTTAAGGAGGCATCTCTCTATACATCCGCCTACCCTTCCACTGTCACTGTCACGCTTGGCAACAATCAGGCCAAATCCTTCGTCGATTCGGTGGTGCCTGATCTTCCATTCTCCTTCCCCCTGCGGATGCCCCACAGCCTTCGCAAGGCCCCTCGGTTCCATGACAAGTGGACCTTAGATGTCATGGAAACCCTATATGATCTCGTTCTTGGCACTACCTATTCACATCAGTTCGCTCATGCCGGCCCCGATTGGACCCACAACGATCTCGTCCTCGACGCCAAGGACGGGAAACAATACCTTATTCCATTGTTGGGCAAATCGGACTCTACACTTCCCCCCCCTGTTAATGTCACCATCTGTACACCTACCCAGTTCCACCACCTCCTTCGTGAGCCTGATGTAGAACTTTATGTTGTCGACATCACGGATCTCCTCACCTGCAACTCCATGCATCAGGACGTTGAGTTGGTCGAGCTCGATCCACCACCTCCCGAGCCCCCTGACCCTCTTGATTCCTCAACTTCTTTAACCTCCTCTACACCTGCTAGCCCACTGCACTTTCTCGCTTCCCTTACCATTGATACACCCTCAGTCCCTACCCCCATACAGACCCCCTCCACCTCTGCTTCAGACGCTGCCGTTGCCAAGGAATTTGACACCCTTTTTTCTTCCTTGCCGCCTAGCGTAGGTGCCCTCCTTCGTGAGTATCACAATGTTTTTCCACCATCCGTCTCCTACAACAGCATTCCTCCCATGCGTGGTATCGAGCACCACATCCCGCTCGAGCACAACTATCGCATTCAGAATCGTGCCCCTTATTGCCTTTTGGTTCCCGAAGCCCAGAAACTCAAGCGCCAACTTGAGGAGCTGCTTCGCCAGGGCTTCATTAAACCGAGTACTTCCCCATGGAGTGCCCCAGTCCTCTTCGATCGCAAGAAGGACGGCACCCTTCGTCTTTGTATTGACTACCATGGTCTGAACCACTACACGGTCAAAAATAGTTATCCCATGCCTCGCGCGGATGACCTGTTTGACCGCCTCTCTGGCCACCATTTCTTCACGAAGATCGACCTTCGTAGCGGGTATCACCAGATCCGCGCAGCCGAGGAGGACCAGCCCAAGACCGCTTTTCGTTCTCGTTTTGGGCACTACGAGTTTACCATCATGCCTTTCGGTCTCCGTAATGCCCCCGCCACTTTCTAGACGGCTATGAACACGATGTTCCAAGACCTTTTTGAGGACTATGTTCAAGTCTACATTGACGACATCCTGATCTACAGTCGTACCCTAGAGGATCACCTGACCCACCTTCGCACTATTCTGCAGCGACTACGCGACCACGGGTTCTATGCGAAGCTTTCCAAATGCAGCTTCGCTCAACCGTAAGTCGACTTCCTCGGGCATCAGGTCTCCAAGCACGGACTCCACATGGACGACTCGAAGATTCAGGCCATTGTCGACTGGCCCACCCCTACCTCTCTTCCTGCGCTGCGTAGTTTCCTTGGGTTGACCAACTACTATGGTCATTTTCTTAAAAACTACGCGCAATATTCTTCCCAGCTTACCCCTTTGACTCGCGGGCGTCTACCTTTTCATTGGACCCCGGCTCACGAGGATGCTTTCCGCTCTCTCAAGCGACTTGTCACGTCAGCTCCTGTCTTACACTTACCCGACTACTCGCATTCATTCATCGACACCACCGACGCATCCGACTTCGCTATTGGAGTTGTTCTCTCCCAGATCTAGCCAACCCCCTCTACTTCTCCTGATTCCACAGAGTCCCGCCTCCCTCGCATTCCTTGCTTCCCCCCTCCACCTCCAGCGACTGCGGCTCATCTTGCACCCATCGAGCCCACCCCCCCGGGGCCCCACCCCGTTATATTCCTGACGTCGCTGATGACGGTACAGTCGAGTCTCACGATGGAGAGTGTTCGGTTGCTTATCTATCTCGACAGCTACTTCCCGCTGAGCGTAACTATACTGCCGACGAGCGTGAGGTCCTTGCGCTGGTCTACGCTGTTAAGAAGTGGCGTCATCATTTGCACGGTCATACTTTCACCGTTTTGACGGACAACTCTGTCCTTGCCGCCTTCCAGACGAAGCCTAAGCTCACTTCTCGTCAGGCTCATTGGTGGCGTGACCTCTCGGAGTTCGACTTCACCATCAAGAAGATTTCCGGCGAAAGCAATCATGTTGCAGATGCCTTATCCCGCCACCCCGACCTTCAGTGCGAGGATCGTCAGCTATCTGCTATTTCAGCTCCCACCATCCACCCCGCCTTTCTGGATGAGTACCGCCACGCATACACCCAGTGCCCTAAGTTTCCGTCCATCTACGCTGACCTACAGGCTGGCAAGTTCGTCCCTAACTTCCAGCTCGATCCCTCTGGACTCCTATATTGGCTTGGTCTCCAAGGTACCCGTACTCCTCACTTATGTGTGCCCTCTACTGGCCAGCTCCGCGTTCGGGCTGTCGCTGAGTGTCACGACCAGCGCGCCGCCGGTCATCTCTGTGTCTTCAAGACGCTTGACCGCCTTTACCGCCATTACTACTGGGAGCACCGTCGTCCCTTCACTAAGGAGTACGTCCGCACCTGCAGGATCTGTCAGGAGGCCAACATTCCCAACCACCCCCCCTACGGTCTTCTTCAACCCTTACCCATTCCCACTTAGCTTTGGACTTCCGTCTCCATGGACTTCATCGGTCCTCTTCGTCCCCCTACCCCACGAGGCCACGACGCCATCTTCGTCGTTGTCTGTCGGTTGACTAAGCATGCTCACTTCCTCCCTTGCAAGTATGCTAGTTCAGCCAAAGACATCGCCTCCCTATACTTCAACCGTATTGCCATTCATCACGATCTTCCCACTAACATCGTCTCTGATCGGGATCCCCGCTTTACTTCTCATTTCTGGCGTGGACTCCATGAGATCTATGGCTCCGAGCTCCACCTCTCCTCCTCCTATCACCCCCAGTCAGATGGACAGACCGAGGTCACCAACAAAACTCTTGGGAGTATCCTCAAGAAATTTGTTGATAACGACTCTGATTGGGATCTGCATCTTGCTCACGCAGAGATTGCTTATAACCATGCTATTTCACCTGCCACTGGCATGTCTCCCTACTACTGTGACTTGGGATACCATCCTCATGTCCCATCTGACCTTCTCCGTCCATCTCAGATCCATCCTGACACCAAATGCCTTGCCCTCGATGACTGGGTAAAGGAGATGGATGCGCTTCTTAGCAAGGCTCGTGAAAGCATTGCTGACTCCCAGGCTCGCATGGCCACTCACGCTAACCGCTCTCGCATCGACCATCCCTTCAAAGTTGGCGACGAGGTTCTTGTCGACGCACATCACTTCCACCCCGAAGCTGACACACTTCGGAAATCCAGACGTTGATATATTGGACCATGCACCATTCTTGCACCCGCCGGACCCAACCATGACTGTCCGGTGAGCTTCAAATTGAAGCTCCCCGATTCCATGTACAGCGCTAACTTACATGACGTGTTCCATGTATCTCTTTTGCGCCCCTTCAGACGGTCTCCTCCTGAGTTCCATGGTCGACCTTACCCTCGCCCCTCTCCCATCATCATTGAGGGTCATGAGGAGTTTGTCATCTCTGATATCGCGTCCCGGCGTATGACTGATGATGACCCTCCCCGCCTCGAATATCTCGTTCGATGGAAGGGTTACCCTGACGAGGAGTCTACTTGGGAGCCTCTTGAGCATTTGAAGCATGCTATGACTTTCATGGGTGCTTACGATCGTGCTCATCCTTTCCCTTCATCATCCTCCCCCCCTACTTCTCGTCCTTCTACTACTGACCCATCTACTTCTGCGACCACTAACATTCCCCCGCCTCCATCGATGGGTCCTCCTGCTCCACCGGTACCCACCTCAGGTCCTCCTTCCCCTGTGGATGTGGTTCCGCCTGTTGTTGCAGTTGAGTCCTCGCGCCCTCAGCGTACCCATCGACTTCCTTCCCGATATCGTGACTGATCTTACCCCCCTATACGCTCTCTATCTTTTACCATTCCTGGACACTTATGCAACAGCTCCCGGTTTCAGCTTCTACATTGGGCTTCTACATCGACTTCCGACCTCAGTGCTTCACTTCAGTACCAAAGTACATCTCGCATTGTTCCAGACTTCTACTCGGTTTCTACATTACTCCTACTTCATCCTGGCTACTTCGACTCGACTTCAGTTTGGAGACTCATCAGTTTGACTACTTCACTTTTTCGGCTACGGAGTTCCCATCATTCCCATGTATCCTTACCCTCGAGTTACCCTCCAGTCGCATGATGACCCCTATTTTCTCTGTCTATGTGGGTGTGTCCGTTTGCCGCCCTTCTGCCTTACCTTATACTGCGCGCCCTCCTCTGGAGTGTACGTTTTCTTTGCTCGCGGCTTTTGGCCACATGTCTATGTCGGCATAGCCCTCTCTCACCTTCCAGGCTCACCTTATGCGTGCTCCCTTGTGTGAGTGCCCTTCCCCTTTCAGATGGCGGTACCCGTTTGATGGTTTCCATTGAGCCCGGTGTCGTGTTGTTACTCTCCCTCTAAGGCTGATGACCCTTACCTGGTTGTGTGGGTGCCCCCTTGGAGTTTACTCTGAGAGCTGTACCTGCCGCCTTCCCACCCATCCCTTTTTTTTTTTTTTTTTTTTTTTTTTTATTAAAACAGGTCCTTATGGTCCTGGCTCCATATCCATTCTGGGGAGCGTCAGTCCGGTTCCTTTCCACCGGCAAGTCAAAATTGGAATACATGGTGAACACCCTCACGCTTCCTTCTGTCTGGTCGAAGGAACCCTGACCAGCATTGATTACTCCTTATCAGGAGGATTGACTGTCAGCTTGCCCTCCACTTTTCCTCTCAGAGTTTACTGTGTCTCTGTCAGATAACACTTGTATAGCGAGAAAAGAGGTGAGTTGTCTTAGCTTTTGAGATTATGATCTCAGTTTGTTTTTCTCTAAGTCCCTGTCCTCGTGGTGTGCCACTTCCTCCAAACCAGTCTGTTGTCCTCCACAGTGGCAATCTTTCCTTGTAGAAGCCAGTCTCTTATGAGCACCCGTTTCTTTGTGGCTCTCCTTTCTGGTCTGCCTTTCGTCGTTGATGTCACTTCCCTCCATCTGCCTCGAATCTCTGTTTCAGCCATTCTCAGCAAGAGTGCCCACATTTCTTCTCTTGGCACCTCCGTTCTTTCAATCGTCTTGGTGCATCTCCTCTTCCAGATCACCCACAAAGTCAGCTTTCTAAGTACATGGTACCACACTTCCTCTCCGCCTCTGAGATTGTTAATGCTGTTAGATAAGAGCAGGATGTTGAGGGGGGTCGTGATGAGAAGAGGATGTGCCACAGGTTGCGCACTTTGTTCCGGATCCACGCTGCTTCCGTACAGTACAGGAGGTAATGGGGTATGTCTTCCGGGATGTTGTCTGTGGAGAGTTTACACAGGTCGGTGCTACTAGGGTCAGTGTGTTTTCTCCTTTTGTGGAGCCATTGGTTAGTTGGCAGTGAGGTGTGCGCTATGAGCCATTGCATACCTCGGATCCTAGTTGGTCTGATGGATAGGAACTTCGGCCACGGTATGGATATGGGGACCGAGGGGTCTAGGCTCAGAATTTCCCTCCATTTCCCTTGGAGTCTAGGCTCCGGGTTTGTGGTTTGTAGGCCCTGCTCATAACCGAATTTAACATCGTATTCGTCTATCGTTCTCGTTCTCCCTGAATTACCCTGTTTCCAAACCCAATCTTTCGGGTCGAATTCTAGTTCAGAGATGCTGAGGTCCTGTCGGAAGAGTTTCCAGGGTTTGTTCTTTGAGACCCTCACTTTCCTCAGTCGGAATGTCTCGATTATGTCACACTGGGGATCTTTGTTCTGGATTTATGACTCGTAAGTGCTGTGTTTGGCTATGGGGTATGAGTAGAATTTGGAGAGGTAGCCGGTTGGGTTGGTTCTAGCTACAAATCTGTATGCTCTGATAGGCTGTGTTTGGGATATTAGTATCCCCCAGTCCCCAGATTTCCACGAGAAGTTCTCTCTTAGGAGGGGGAGCCAGTGTGTAGGGATGCTGTTTTGGATCTGCGTTAGGTTTTCTGGGAGGGAATGACAGCCTTTTAGGACGTAGCGTAGTTCTTGAGCAGACATTTCTGGGAGGGAATGACATCCTTCCCACCCATTCCTACCTCTGCCATGTGACTGAGTTCCCTTCTCCTTTGTTTAAGTATTGTGCATTGTGTACAGGGCACGTGAGACTGTGCCACTCTGGTTTTCGACTTAGGACATTGGTTTAGTTATTCTTTGGCCTTTAGGGCCCTGGGGTTGATTTATATTCAGCCTATTTGGCTCATGAGACATTTTTCCTCTTCCTTGGCCGACACAAGTTAGACATTTTTCCTTTTCCTTGGCCGACACAGGTCAGACATTTTTCTCTTTCTTGGCCGACACAGGTTGGACATTTTTCTACTTTTTGGGTCGACACAGACCAGACATTGTTGTATAGATTAGGCTTGAGGCTTAGTCTGCATTGCATCCCTTTTCCTGCATGGAGCCTGCTCCGCATCTAGGATTGTTTCTTTTGCCGTTCCTTTTGGGTTGCCGCTATTTCAGCGGATAGCCTGTTTGATGTATCGCTTGATCCATTCACAGGCGCGAGGATCGTGTAGCGGTACCCCTACGGCCCGGCAGTGAGGCTGGACCAGTTTCAGGCCGTTGGCCTGACCCTCGTCCGGTACCAGGTTGTCCCGTACCTGGACCTAGGCCGGTATATCACTTTGGCCTAGGCCCAGGGCGGGAGGTAGGTTCATTCAGTTGTTCATTCGTTCTTCCATTGAGCCGGACTGGACCTTCACTCAGCTGCTGCTTCTTGT
>BFEA01000319.1:381891-392505 GCA_003427395.1 Chara braunii | reverse complement strand
GAGCGCAGAACGACCCCGGGTTCAAAAAAAATAAAAAATAAATTCTGGGCGTTTTTTTGGCCTTCCCTGTTTACCTGGGCGGCCACCCTGGGCCCAACCGGCTGGGCGGCGTCCTCACTCAGAAAAAAAGAGCATTCTGGTGGCACTGGGAATGACAGCAACCAGGGCACTCATAAGCCAGGAAGCATGGGTTGATCATAAACAACTATCCAATATTGATAATTTGATACCACAGTTGACATGCTGAGTGGCTCTTCCTGGCTTATGAGTGCCCTGGTTGCTGCGATTCGCCCGTTCCACCAGAATGCTCTGTTTTAAAGTGTTTTTTTTTTTTTTTTTTTTCAAATTAAACCACCGCTACTTCCGAGCCAGGAAAAGCCAGTCGTTGGGTTCAGTCCATTCCCCTCACTTCGCCATGTGACTAAACACGTGTACCAAGTGTTAGCCGCACATTGCTGGAGCCCGGTATTGTTCTGTGACAATGCTGTCAAGTCGCCGGGAACCCAATTAGTAGGGCATAACTTCACACAACCGAAATGACCGCTTCCCTACCAATATCTGGGCATAGCGCAGAGTCAGCCTTCCAGGAGAAATGCTCAACTGCTGTCATTATTCACGGCCTTCCAGGGGTCAATTGAGGTATATGGGGTGGATAGCCGTTTATCGCTCAAATGAACACGAAGCCTTTTCCAGGTAGTGAGGGGGGAACAACTCCAATGAAGTAGGCAGGAACATCTCATATGTTGCTGCCTGCAAGGAACTTGCAATGTCAGTATGCCGGCACTGTAGGGCCAGAGGGTCCAAGAAGGGGACTGGTAGTTGGTCGCTCCAGTCCGAGGTAGAATTCCAGTAGCATTGGCTTCGGTAGTCTAAATAGGTCCAGTTCAAGCCAGTCTCGTCGGTCCAAGGTAGTATAGGTTTTAGCAGGGTAATTAGGTGCCGGCCGATTGACGCAGTCCGGTCGAGTTGGTCTGCAGCCCAGGGTCCCAGGTAGGGCAACAAATTTTCCAGAAATGTCAAAATCTGAGAGGCCCAAGACCTGGTCAACCATCTCTGCATGTCCAAGGGGTGGAAATATAAAAGCACACCAACTGCTGTCATCATTCGTTCATTCTGGTCGTGCTTGTGTGGAAGCACTGCTGCATCCAGGCGTGACCAAGTGACGAGTGAAGCAGACAGTGAGAGAGAAAGACTAGGCAGTCAGTAGTCAACAGGTGTGGAGCTATAGCTGTAGGCATACTATGGACTGATGAGAGAGAGAGAAGACACTCGGTGAGGAGAGAGAGACCTCAAGGCCGAAGTGGGAGAGACCATCCTTCGCTGTTGTTCCCGGTGGCCATAGTCGACTAGCCAGATGAGTACAATTCACTTGTATAAGACTGCTTTCTGGGTAACTCGATTTCACCGAATGGCTTTGAATTTCATTCCGTGTGATTGGCAGGTGCGCAATTCTGTGTGAATGAATGCAAGATGTTTGTTCTTTGAAGTTCGAGCTCATTCCATGTCTATTCACTTGCATGAATGTTGGATTTGCAGGTATTTTCTTCCGTGGGGGTAGGCCAGTCCTGCCTTGGTAGTTCGGTGGGTGTACAAGCTGGAGTTGCACCCAAATGTCACAGGTTCTAGACTTAGTATAGTTCGGATTCGGGTTTGAGACTTGTATTGCTCACACTGTCTCCTGAGTGCATCCAAGACTTTACTCTAGCTCGGGTTCATCAGATGGGACATCTCAAATCCACCCTTCTCACACCTAATTGGGCCTGCCAGTTGGGGTTCCCCAAAGTTGGAGTGGTTGGTAGCTCCGGCAATATCAAACTGAAATGTCCAATTACCTGCACCTGGTCAGTTCAATCACAGAATCTTCATCGCCTTATTGGATTCAAAAAAAGAACAAAAAGGTGGTGTAGGCCACGTAGCGTACAGGTTCAGCAGAGGAGCAGTTTCTCAGAACCGGCCCTGTCACTGCCAGGTTGACCGAGAAGAAACAGGGAGCAGGAGGGCTGTTTCGGCGCTTTCCAATTCTGAGCCTTCGCCGGACTACGATTGAACTCAAGGGGTTGCGTGAGTGGTTGATTGCAGCTGCGTTACAGGCTAACGCGGCGTGGCAGCTGGGCAAGGGGCAACGGGGTCATGGCCCAAAGTGAGCCCCCTGCTGCCGTGCATGGATCTCCATCGCCGCTGTCTTGCAAGCGGCGTAGGAGTAGTTTTCGCAAGCGGCGTAGGAGTAGTTTTCGCAAGCGGCGTAGGAGGAGCCGCGTCGCCGACACCTCAAGCACCTGGAGATCAAGTGGAGTTAGCCAGCTCTAGGCGGTAAGCAATCAAGTAGAGCAGTGCAGTGAGGAGACACAGCTGCAGAGGAGAATAGAACAGCATGCAAGGATCGTGTGAAGGCACAACATATCAGTCATGAAAAAAATGGAAAAAAAAAAATCCTGCTTTTCATTTATTTATTTTTCTTTTTTTCTTTTTCACAGAGTTTCGTTTTTTCATTTTTTAAAAATCGTAAAGTCAAATTCGAAAAAAAACATTATGGGGTTGTAGGGTTTTGCAAAACCCTACAACCCCCTTATTTTTACTTATTTTTTGACCAAAAACACATACCCAAAAAAACGGGCCGCGAGGTAGGCCTCGTTGGCCGCGGCCGCAGCCGATTTGCTCGCGGCCTAGGCCGCGAGTGTCACGTAGGCTACTGGTGGTGATAGGAGCATCCACCCGTAGCAGTCAGCACCAGGTTCCAGTCTATTGGTGGGGAGCTGCACCTGCTGGAAAACGGGCCTCCAACAACATCAATGATACAAGGTACCCAGGCATATTTTGGAGGCCCGTTTTCCAGCAGGTGCAGCTCCCCACCAATAGACTTCCTATATTAAAAAGATCAGTCTGCAACTCAGACAGGTTATCTATCACATTTTGCTGTCCTGTTGCAACATTGTTTGTTCTATAGACGCCACTGAGTGACTGAACCTGAAACCGGAAACAGATAACCTCATGCCAGGAATGATATAGTTCATTGGCAAACATTCCTAGTACCCTGCACAACATTGTCTTGTTTCCACACATGCATGTTTCACAAAATATACAATCTTATATCACATGTTATTGGAGGTGAGCTACCTTGTGATCAGTACAGAAAGGCAAAGAAAAAGAAGACAACCTTTTGCAAAGCAAGCTAAGCTCGGTTCAACGTGGCAAATCAATCAACAAATTGCTTGAGTCTTTTGAATATACAAAATGAGTGTACTGAGATTTTCCTTTTGTGATTTTTAAGCCCGCAACGTGTGCATCTCACCTCCAGCAGTTCCAGATCTTCACGTTTTGGAGGAATTGCTGCAACAAATGACGCAAAGGCGTCTTCGATAGCTTTCTGGGTCTTCTCCTCCAAAGCACGCACCTATAGATGATTTGGGGTTGCAGTGGAATTCATCAAACATTTCAATTTCAGTGGAACAGTCCATCACAGGAAAGAAATTTGAGACACTATATAGTTTATTCAACTTTATTGTATTTAGCACGTATCACAATCAGTACTTTTTCTGTGAGAAAAGGAGCGAAAGGAGCTCTGACCAGCATTATCTTTCATGTGAGAAATGCTCCCTGTCTGAGGAAAAGCTCTTCGGTTGCTAAGGGCGCTTTTCATGTTTCCATGATTCTACACCCAGCAAAACGCATGAAATTATTGAAATATCTATTAGGCTACTTCAAGGTTTTCAAGAAAAATGATAAAAAATCATTCAAAAATGCGGACTCTGCATGTTCTTCACGAGCGCATTCGCATAGCAAAATCAGAGGCTAAAAAAAGAAGGAATTCCTTGGGCACTTTCAGGCCCGCCTGGCCAAACACACCCCCCTTCCCACCTGGGCCAGGCGACCCTGGCCGAGCTCACCTAGTAGCCTAGTGGAATATAGATTCCCGACGGACCTGTCTCTTTAGATTTTTTTCAAATTCCTCTTCGAAGCATCAAGGAGGTATACGGAGGGTGAAGAAACAAAGGAGGACCAAGGAGTCGTATCATACTCACAAGGAATCAATGAAGGTATACTAAGAATGGATAGACCCCAGAGATATTTAACGGAAACAAAAATGTCTGCACAAAATGCCTCATAACTTCATAAGTGAGAAACAAATTATGAACGAACAAAGAAGCCATCTTTTTATGGTGTTAGTCTTTGCAAGATGTTGGTTGAGATATGTAGTGTGGTCACCGTGGTGGAGTTTTGGGGTGTCCATCATGAGAGGAGGGGAAAAAAATAAAAAAAAATAAAAAATCAATGGCAACGTTTAGACAGCTCTGTGTGACAGGGAAGCGCCGTGGCCTTCCTGAACAAGATAAAAATGTATCTCCTGGAGCTGTTTGTTCCTTGCATCTTCTACGCATGGCTGATCTCTTAGATCAGTCAGTCGGTCGTTTTCCTTGTTTCTATGGAGAAATGTCAGCTGTAATAGCTATAACTTATAAGCCTATACGTGGTATTCAAAGTTTGTTGTGGGGTGCACAGCGCACTTGTCATTCTTTCTGAGAGGATTTCACGCCGCAGACTTACCCTGAGTCCCATTCCCAAGGTCCTAGATGGGCCCAGTCCCACTAGGTCAAGTAGGTAGAGTCCCAAGGTCGTGAGGGCCTCGTAGGGTCCTAGGATTGTATTTCCCTAATTTTCTGGTTTGCTGTTTACTTTATCACTTTTTCTTCTTTTCTTTTTCCTATTATTAATTTCTGTCTCTCCTCTTTGAGCGCCAATGAATTCTTTCGAGGACATTGTGGGTAGGATTTAGTCGGGGAGGTGGCGCTGGAGACGAAGCAAGCACCTGATTGGGAAGAAGACGCCAGACACCGTAGTTAGGGAAGGAGGTTGGCAGCTATGGCAGTCATGGCCGTGAAGGTCCAAGGTGGCCAGACGCGGATGTATTCAGGGCTGGTCCACGTAGTCTCGGAGGGAGACAGGGAGAGCAGCGAGGTTGAGCGATACAAGCTGACAGAAAGAGTCACACATGACCAACCGTGAATCATTTGCAATGTCCCGCCTCAGTACTTCTCTGGAGGAGATGGGACTGGGTTTGGACTCTGGAGAAGTCTTACGGGGTTGGATTGGCTGTGGAACTGGGAAATCTTTTATTTTTTTTAGGTCAATGAGAACCTTTGGGTATCTCACTTTCCCGTTTTCAATACAACCTTTTTGAAATTGGCCGCAAAGCAATCCTATGGACCTTGTGGTATAAGAGGTGTGTCCATGAAAAGGAAGATGTCAAATTAGAGGGGGTTGAAATTGCAGAACTTGTGGTTCAATTTATTCAAACGGAAATTAGAGCTCAATGGTCGCATATTAAAATCAAGTTATGCAGCCTTCAACAAGAAAAGGACATTACACAAGCAATTAAAAAGTTGAATACAGACTGGGTGGGGGGATCTGCTGCGGGATGTCTGGGGGAAGTGATATGGCCAGGGGAGGTAAGAGAGGAAGAGTACTTAAACCACCAGTACTTGGTCCAGCTATCAAGTCCGAGCCTCCAGTGACCGATATGTCGAGCCTGCCAAGCCTGGCAGTGCCAGTAGCTGGACCGGCCGAGGCTGGGGGGAGCAGTTGGAAAACACAAACAGCAAAAAAAAATTAAAAAAAAAATGCAGTTGGATGCATTCTCCCGAGTGTAGTGTGAGCACGTCACAGTTTGGGTGTATCAGCCCCATGGCGTTTTTGTCAGAATCCAAAAGTAAAAAGAGGGGAAAGAAAACAAACAAACCAATCTCAAAGAAGGAAAAAAAAATGAAACACGAATTTGGCACTGAAATGAGTTAGATACATTTGTTTGTGTGCAAGTGTGAGTTTGCCCTCACAGAGCTCTGTTCACTAGATCACGGGATATGCCCTGCCTCGCTGGCAGCGGAATATAAGAAAAATGGAAAAAAAACAAAAGCAGAAAAAAACGACATCCAGAATCTAACTGAAATACTAGTTAGAAGCATTCCACCAAGAACCTACGTGACCACAACCCCCGCCCAACTTAGAAAAGTAGGTTTTTTTTTTTTTGGTTCTTGCTCTTCTACGTCGCAATTCTCACCGACCGGCCGTTCATGTGAGACCCCCCCCAAATGCGGCGTGTTAACGGGACACGCCCGCGGCCGATGTATGGGCCAAGTACTGGTGGTTTAAAGAGGGACTTTCAACTAACCTTTGGGAACTGGTTCTCACTTCAACCAGGGGCAACCCTCAGATGTCCAGAAATTTTTGCTGATCCTTTTCCTTCCTCAGAGCTAGCCTTAGTGATTTTGCAATGGTTTGAAATCAGTACCTCAGCACCATTGCAAAATCACTAAGCCTTTTCTTCACGGTTGGGAGACTCGTTCAGCATATTCTGTGTGTCGGACAGTGTGGGATGCGCAACAATTTTGGCAGTGTAGGATACGACAGTCAACTGGGGCAATAAGACCCTCGGATGGTGGATTCACCACCAAGGAGGGCAGCCACCCGAACCTCCCAAGATCTCATGGCGCCCTTTGGATGCCCCAATGAGGGTCCTCGGGGTTTTGCTAACTACAAATGGCAGACCCCCAGCTAACGATTGGTGGATTGGCCAAACTAGTGAACTGGAAACAAAAGACTACATCCCTCATTGGCAGAGCCCTGGTCATTAAACAATGTGGTCTTTGTGGCGCTTTAGTATAAATCCCTACTGTGGTCAAGACTCGTTAGGCACAGAGGGGGTAAGGGCCCTCAAGGCAAAAACAGCAACCTTTCTGAGAGGGGACTGCGACAGGTCACATGCCATTAGTCAGGTATCATGGGACTCAGTCATACAGCCTCGCAATAAGGGAGGTCAAGGGATCATAGACCCTCTGACACAAGTACAGGCTCTATGGGTGAAATAGACAAGAAAACTAATCTTTTCTCGTAAGTGCCCATGGAGGGCTTAGCCCTTGAGCACCTCCCGCAGCTAGCCCCACTGACACCTTCGACAGTCCACCCCCTAAGGTGGTTGGAGGATAGATCCCTCGGCACCTCCCAAGTCTTTTATGGGGAGGATGATGCCGGACCATACAGAAAACCACACAAGGGACCCCTTCTGGCCATCCCTCCTAAAGACTTGGAGGAGGTTACCGCTCCCCGACAGGGACCCCCCAGAACATTGGGAAGAAGTGTTCAGGCAGCCCCTCTTTTGTAACCGGTGGATCACAGACCCGCACGGTAGGACCATGTGTGGCTCGACAACTCCATGGAAAGGGTGGATATGACTGGGTGAAATGCGGGGTTGTGTGAGTAGGGGACCTCTGGGACAAGGATGCAAAGGACTGGAAGTCTGCAGAGAAGCTCAAAGAGGAGCTCAGATACTGCCACCATGTTGAATACTGGTTAGACAGGCTTCTCGAGGCCTGTCCCGTGTCCTGGTACCATATTCTGCGGCGTGGTCCCTCCTTGAGTGAAGGGGATTGGGTGGCCGTTGAAGGGGGGGATTGGGTAGCCGTTGAAGGGGGGGATTGGGTAGCCGTTGAAGGGGGGGATTGGGTAGCCGGGGACATGGAAAGGGTTGCAAGAATACACATGCTTAGCCCGCAGAATGCTCTAGAGGAATACTGTTCAATTGGGACCGCCGGGAGACTGTGTGCGAACCGGGAGCCCTTCAAGAGGAGGAACAACACAGATTTGTTCTGGATAAGAGTGGTAAAAGATGGACGGGATCTCCTAGCCTAGCAGCACAGCACTTCCATAGCAGACCTGCCTTTTGACCCCCAGGAGTGGAAGTGGAATAACCCAAGCAGACCAGCCCAAGGCCCAGGTACGACTAGACACTCACACAGCCTATCAGTTAAGCCCACCTACAGGATGCTCATGGTAAAGCGGAATCTACGGGACATGGTAAGTGATAGATGGGCCAGACACCTCAACGTGGAGCAACAACTGCTTAGGCCGATCAGATGGTTCCACGAAATACGGCTGAAGCCGCCCAATATCTCATCCCTGAAGTGGCAGATTGACCATCGCTGCCTTCCCACCATGGACTGGATTATAGACCACACTCAGCTGGAACAGAAAGGTCAAGCCCTGCCATGGTGTAAGAGGTGCCGGCAGAGCTTTACCCCGCGCAAATGCGTAGAGACGATCGAACACATCTTCATGCAGTGCCACAACCCGTGCTTACATGGAGATGGTGAGATAGGATATGGCAGAAAACAATGCAGGGGATGGACTGGCCATGGAATTGGAGGGTCATCTTGACAGGACACTGCCCCCCGGTCCAAGCTGACTCCTTCACAAAATAAACATGTTTCGTCTTGGGAGGAGAGCGATGATGTGGGCCCTTTGGTGGCAGTGGTGTGTGCTAGCGCTCGAAGACGTCCGACTGGAAGGGGCTGTGGTCACAGAACAGATCAAACAGCAGATCCACTTAGAACTGACTACGACTTGGAAGGCCCTGACAGACAAACTGTATCAGTTTCATACAACCCAAGATATTAGACAGGCCCTTACAGCATTCTGTAAGGATTGGCTAGGGGGGGAGCGAGGGGGACGGATAGCGAGGGTAGAATGGAGTGGGGACAATGAGGAACTTCAGCAACAGGAGGAAGCTAGTATCCGAGATTACCATCTCTGTTCCAATGATTGGCTCCTGATTGACCCCTGCTTTCCGCTCCGGCCCCCGTCTGATTTCCCATATCCCTTCCCATCCAACGCCCTGGCCTTATCCACTATACTTCCCTAATTTTTCAATTTCCATACTGCTCTTCTTGGCTGAAGGGGCCAGCCCCCCCCTGGGTGCCCCCCAGGGAGATCAGTGTGGCCTGCGCCAGCATGAAATGCTACAGAGGATGAGTGGAGCTGGAGATGGACAAGTATGGGCCGGGAGACCAAGGCAGGCACCCAGTAGCAGGGTGAAGAGGTGCCACTAGCATCCTCATACAACGCAGAAGCCATTCTGTTACTCTAGTCAAGCAGAATCTCAGCAAGCCAAAGCCAGGTAAAGGCCCCGGTACTCAGTTCAATCTGAATGATCAATCAATGGGACACTGGACCCGCTTTCCAGCAGGTGAGGCTCCCCACCAATAGATTGGAGCGGCCGGCAGTAGACCTACTAGAGGACGTTGCTCATATCACTTCCCCTAGTAGGCTGGAGCTGGGTCTACTCTCAACAAAAAAAAAAACTGATACACTGCTCATAGTTTTCTGTGTCTAGAACCCCATACCCGATAATAATAAACATAGGGATTAAATTTCATTAAAACACTTTCAAAGAACACATAAAAAAGTAGAAGATCTACCATGCAAAGCACAGCAACCATGAAAGCTTCCAGAACTTAGAAAGCTATCATGTCTCCCTTCAAGTAGAAGGGCAACAGTACAACAGCATGCCATGGGCTTCTTCATGGGACACTTGCACGCTGAGTAATAGATGAACTCAGGAGGATTAGAATATGGCAGTCGATCTTCTTTTCTGTTTCTCCTAAGAATGTCCTTCATTTTCTTACTTGCAGTAAATGGCTACTCCTGTTTTTATCTGCATGCTTTTCAGCCTCTTGCAGCTGCATCTGGTAGATTGTGATTGTCTCCCCAAGATAGCGCCCACCGTCTTCAATGGATTTGAGGTTGCCGTCAACAAAGGCCTTGTTCATATTGGCAAAGCTCTAGTGAATTCCTCAGCCAAACAAACACAGGAGACACACAAAACAACATTGCTGTCATTCATTCACTCAGCCGGCCTCAATGTTCAACAGTTCAACCTGAATGACCTTGCTCATTTCAAAGGTATATTGAGCAGAAAGTATAGAAAGTGAATAGTACCCTTGACAGACCCTGCACAACTTTGTTTGTGTGTGTCAGAAACACCAGGATAATTGAGGAGAACGGAGTGGCAAAGTTCCACTTGCCCGCACTCTTCATTGTCCACCTCGATTATCAAGATAGCGTTGATCTGACTTGCTCCGCTAAGTGTGTGTTGAATTGTTAATTACTCCCCGGCCAATAAACAGGAATGCAGAATCCAAGGAAGTAAAAAAAACAGAGTGTGAGGCCCTAGGTGGATTTGTGGGATGATCTTGACAGTTTGTGCATTTATACGCTTATATCATAATGCATCCCTGCAATGGCTGCTCCCTGCATCTCATTTGCAATTTGTCTAATTCTTACCTATCTCGTCAGGGTCTTGACATTCTAGTTCCGTATGTCTAATTGGACTGAACTAACAAGAAAGAGAATTAAAGTGTTGACTTTTTCCCATGGCTACCATCTGGACATCTGGACAGGCGTCCAGACGGTCTGCTGTCCGGTGTCTGGACGCCGGACCGTTGGAGGCCCGTCCGAAAGGGGCCAAAACCCAGAAATTCAAAAAAAAAATGGGGCACCCTAGACCTGTTCCTTGGGTCCAGGGCGTCCCCTGAAAAATGTTGCTATGATTTTTGGGGCCGGTATCGGCCATACAGGGCAGCCGGACCAACCCCTTTTCTATTTGCATCCTGGGCAGACTGCTGGAGGCAGAGCGCAGCTCCCCAGTGACAAAGGGAAGAAAGGGTGGATCTTGGCACTTCAGAGTGCTTTCTTGCCCACCCCCCGCCGCCACACACACGCACACACACACATACACACAGAGGGAGAGGAGAGAGAGCCCTCGTTACCGTTGTGGACTGGTGCGCA
>BFEA01000319.1:335209-354043 GCA_003427395.1 Chara braunii | reverse complement strand
AGGAGGAGGAGGAGGAGGAGAGAAGAAGAAGACGAGAGGGGGAGGAGGGGGAGGAGGGGGAGGAGGAGGAGGAGGAGGAGGACCTGCCGGTAGTGTATGGGGATGATGGAAAAAAGAGGAAGAAGAGGACGATGAAGGACGAGGAGGAGGAGGAGGACCTGCCGGTAGTGTATGGGGATGATGGAAAAAAGAGGAAGAAGAGGACGATGAAGGACAAGGAGGAGGAGGAGGAGGAGGAGAGAAGGAGAATACGAAAATAGGTGGAGGAGGAGGAGGAGAGGAGAAGAAGAAGACAAGAGGAGAAGGCGGAGGAGGAGGAGGAGAGAAGGACAAGACGAAAGGAGGAGGAGGAGGAGAGAAGAAGAAGACAAAGAGGAGAGGAGGAGGAGGAGGAGGAGGAGGAGGAGGAGGAGGAGGAACTGCCGGTAGTGTCTGGGGATGACGGAAAAATAATAATAATAATAATAAGAGGACGATTGCGAGGATTGAGCCCTCACCGGGCCCTTACAGACATGCAAGTCTTCTGGACTGTGGCCCCCAGCAAGCATTGTGCCCGCCCTAAGTGAAGGCAGGCCTAAATATCCATGTGAGGCCTACTTTCGGCATTTTCCATACGTGGGGTGTCAGACAGTTGCAGCACACCAGTTGGTTACCGAGCAACGTGAGCCTTCGGAGGCTTCTTCCAGAAGCAAGAGCTGCGCTGTGCAGTTGAGCCCAGGGTTCAGGCGGTTGCACCCCGGGCACAGGCTGTGGGAGGCCGACACATCACGGACTGGCCGCGGGCCAATGAGAATGCAGCAATGTCATCACACATGCACCGCGATCCAATGAGAATGCGGCAAACACTTGGAGCCTGGAGGGCTGCCTGGACGTGCCCAACTGTAAAGGGCCCAGGCCCGTAGCAGCAAAGGTGGGCCTGGGCGCAGACACTGGGGCCCGACTGGAAGCTACTGGAAACTCGTCCAGCCAGGCCCATGCAGCCGAACACAGGGCCGCACTTTCCATAAAGGAAAGTGCCCTTCCCAGGCAGAGACATTCTGGCATGAGCAGGCATTGCGGCCACATTGCTGCTCTGCCAAGCGCTGCTGCAGTAATTCGGGCTGGCCAAGCCGCACGCGGACGCTAAGAGGTGAGAGGGCGCTGCGGTGGCAGCGGGCGCACGGCGGCCATAGCCGGGCCGAGCGGCGGGTAGCAGGTGATTGCGATGTCGGTCTTCAGGTAGGAGGCGCATGAGGTGGGGCGTCGAGGTGTGATGAGCGGAGAAGAGAGAACATACCTGGTGTATGCTGGCGGTCTGCATTGGTGATGACATCACATAAATTGGTCTTCAACTTCGATGTGATCCAGTTGCATGAACGTAGATAGGAGTAGATAGGCTGCGTAGTGTAGGCTGGGCTCTGGGCGCCAGACAGGAGGTGCGACATTGGATACTGTGTTGGTGTGACCTAAGAGTGTTGACATTGGCACACGAGTTCATTGTATTGCTTTTACTTGAATGGTATCTTGGTGCATTCTGCTCTCTGCTGGGTTCAGGACTATCTGGTCTACTTCGTGATTTTGCAATGTGGATTTCTGTCTCTCTCTCTCGCTCATAATCCTTGCAATTTGGTATCGGAGCTGGTTCGATATCGCCGTTACCGACACTGGCGACTTTGTTACTTGGTGCACCGACGAAGCTTCTACTCAATGAGGATACATTGGGATTGGCTGTTTGGGCGACTCCCAGGTAAGGGGGGGGTGTTGCCGGAAGGCTGTGGCGACAACGTGGGAGTTGTGGCGACAGCAGATGTATGTGGGATGATGAGAGCATGCTGACATGGCCTTTTGGTTGAGATGGCACTCCATTGCATTGTGTGTGGTACTTAAGCTATGAACAGTCATCAAAATGCACGTCGGCTCAATTGGTGAGAACCGCAATCAGACTCGCTTTCTTTTCCACTCTGCATACATGCAAACAGTTGGCGGCTCACACTGGCGCTCAGCGCCCACACAAAGGCTCGGAGATATGGCAAACGAGAACACAGTTCAGATGTAAACTCGCTTCAACAAGCTATGGCGCCTTAGCGCCTTCACAGAACAACTCTCGCCACTTCGTTCACCACCACTGTTCACACATACTCAACTCAACTCTGGATCACCCTGAATGCCACCACACACACACACTAACCTATCGCGGCTATGGCCGCTCTACCCCTACTGACTATGGCTATGAGATCACTCCTCAGCCCACTTCGTCTTCGGGCAACCTGCAGACCACCTTCGCACAAGACGCTGTAGCAGCGCTTCCGCATGGCTTACGCAGCGAATGAATGAATGGCTGGGCGCTGCCTCTTGATTTATACTTTTGTGGCTTGTTGGTCTGCCCCTTTCCCAGGCCCGTGGTGCACACAGTCCCACACGGTACTTGCTTGACTGAACTCATGACTGGGACCGGTACCGCTGACTGCATGGGTTTGCACTGCCAACTCGATGCAGTCGCACTGCCGACGTAACGCAGTTGGACTCACCACTTTCCCACTTGCCTCTGACTAAACGTTAGACACTACGAAAGGCCACTTCCGGACCTTCTGGAAGTCTATGGACTTGGCCTTTCGGGTACTGTAGCAGCTACGACCTTGACCTTTCAGGACTGTAGCAGCTACGACTTGACCTTTCAAAATGCCTACAGCTACGACCTCTACAAAGCTGTGACTCCTAATCGACAGACCTACAAATCGAACCCCTACCACTACACAGACCTACGACAGACGACAAACAACTACCAAAACACAGGTCACGGGTTCAAACACTCGGGTGTCGACTCGATACTGTACATGGGCAAAGTGAGGTCTGGGGATCGAACTCTAGGGCCCGCATCTATGACTGCAGAAAGGTGAAAACCGTTTCACTCCCCCCGGCCTAAATTCGAGGTCCTCCGAGAATACTTCAGTGTAAGGCAGGACCTTTACCTTTCTTATCCCTTTCATAAGCTCGGACTATATCGGGAGCTGTTTCTAGAAGTTCTGTTCGCATGAACCAGCGGTCGTCTTCTGGCTCTTGATAGGCAAATCTGACTTTGTATTGCTTCTGGGGACGACCTCTACCTCCTGTTCTGAAGACATCCTCACCTGCTATTCGTTCAATGTCATATCTTCCATCCATATCTGGAGGAATCATAGATCTGTGTGATGGAAACTGTTGAATTGTAACGCAAGGCAACAACTTTGACGCATGGAACACTGGGCAGGTGTGGAGGTGTGCTGGAATCTCCATAGTATAGGACGGTCCATCCTCTCCGCCCTTGACTTCTAGGACTGGCCACGGTCCTCTATACGCAGGTAACAACATTTTTGAGATGTTCTCCTCAGGAGCAAACTCTTTTGACTTGACCCAGACTAAGTCGCCTACTTGAAACGGTGAGGGGCGACGATGCTTGTTAGCTTGCTCTATCATTCTGTGTTGGGCTTTCCTGAGGTTGTCAACAACGGTAGCTATCTCTTTCTCGTGCTGTATCGCAAACTCTCGTGTGCCAGGAGGTAGCCTTTGAATCTGACCCTGGTTAAATCCTTCGAACGGTCTGCGCGGTTTGAAGGACTTGTGTAGTTTGTTGGGAGTGCGACAAGTAGATAAGTGCACGCTATTATTGTAGGCACTGACTACCTTTGGGAGCATCTCATCCCAGTTGATCTGATTGGGCCTAATGTACATTCTAAGAACTTGTTGCAGGAGCTTGTTCATCTGCTCAGTCTGGCCGTTAGTCTCAGGATGACGACCAGATGACATCAGCAACTTTGAGCCATAAACTTTCATCAGCTCCTGCCAGTTCTGACTAGTGAATCTGGTATCCCTGTCACTAACTATCGACAACGGTATACCATGTTCACTGACCCAATGGTCAAAAAACTTTTGAACTACTAAGTTTGTGCGTGCCTCTGCAGACAAAGGAACAAAAACTGCATACTTGCTAAATCTATCTATTATGACCATGACTTGACTTTTGCCATTCCTAATCTTGACCTGAGTATCCATAAAGTCGATGGACACAGAATCTCGGGGTCTGTCAGGAATAGGCAGGGGTCTGAGAAGACCAAGAGGAGCACGCGTAGTAGTCTTGCCACTGACTACTACGCGGACATACTCTATGCAGTCGGCCTTCATACCAGGCCAGATGTATGCGCACATGAGGTTGGCTAGTGTTTTTTGCCAACCAAAGTGTCCCTCTGTATCATGGCATTCCCCTAAGATCAAACTACGGATCTCTTCACTGTTGGGAACGCAAAGGCGATCAACTACATTAGTCTTCTCAAATAATAAGCCATCAGTAGTGCGGTAGTTTGGCTCAGATTTTGGGGCCTCCCTAACTCTCTTGAGGAGATCACTATAGATAGGGTCCTATGCATATGCCTCTCTTACTTTCTGCTGCAGGTCTCTCCCTATATCCACATAGTGAAATATTGCCCCAGAGTAATCAGCTCTTCTACTCAGAGCGTCCGCTACTACATTGTACTTCCCTTTAGTTGGCTTTAGTTCAAAGTCATACTTGTCAAACTCTGCGGCCCACCTAGTAAGCTTAGGTGTCATCTTGGCCTGAGTCTTCAGCCACCTTAGAGTCTCGTGGTCTGAATAGACTTTGAAGTGTCTCCCAAGCAAGTACTACTTCCAATGATCTAGTGCTTGCCTAAGAGCGTAGAGTTCTCTCTCATAGGTTGATGTCGCCACCTTCTCTGAAGGCATCCTGGCGGACAGGAACTCTATGGGCCTATATCCATTGCCATCGTCTTGCTGTAAAACAACACCAATGCCATATTGACTCGCGTCAGTGGTAACAACGAAAGGCAGGGACGGATCGACTACCTTAAGGACTAGGTATTCTATCAGGGCCCGCTTTAATCTTTTTAGGGCAGCTGTACAGTCCTTGTCCCACTTCCAGATTGCCTCTTTCTTTAGCAACCTGTGAAGGGGTGCAGCGATGGTGGAGAAGTTCCTAACGAACTTCCTATAGTAATTAGCTAGGCCTAAGAACGACCGCAACTCTGTCAGTGTGTGGGGCGTTGGACAGTCTCTAATCGCTGCAATCTTGTTGTCTTCAGGTCTAACGCCGTCTCCGTCTAAGACGTGGCCCAAGTACAACACTTGTGTCTTGGCCCATTCACACTTCTTTGCGTTGATCTTGAAGTTAGCTTCTCTAAGCTTGTTCAAGACCTGCCTCAGATGACCCTCATGCTCCTGGAGGGTCTTACTGAACACTAGAATATCATATAGATATACTACAACAAATCTATCTAACCACGGCCTAAACAAATCGTTCATGCAGCGCTGGAAAGTCGTTGGCGCATTGGTTAGTCCAAAGGGCATAACTATAAACTCGTAGTGCACATACCTTGTCCGGAATGTTGTCTTGTACTGATCATCAGGATGAACCTCTATCTGATGATAGTCGGACTTTAAATCTATCTTCGAGAAAAACTTGCAGCCCTGCACCCGGTCTAACAAATCGTCTATACGGGCAGTGGTTCTGCATTCTTCACTGTGATAGCATTAAGACCCCTATAGTATATACACATTCTAAGCTCTCCCTCTTTCTTGGGGACAAAGAGAACAGGTGCTCCAAATGGGGAGGAACTGGGCCTAATCCAACCCTTCTCAAGGAGCTCGTCTAACTGCTTACGTAGCTCCGCTAACTCCCTCGGGGACATTCTGTAAATCGCTCCCTTAGGAGTCCTACTGCCAGGCTCTATCTCTATGTGATCCTGGATCGGCCGCAACACTACTCCTGTAGGCGGCTTAACTAGGTCTGCATATTCTTCCAGCAGCTTGGCAATAGCAGGGTCTATGGGTGTCTCCTCCTTAGGCTCAGTGACTGGCCTCATGTAAGCTACAAAAACATATTCTTCTAACTGTTCCTCCTTTACCAATCGTGTGAACGCGGGAGCACTGAGGCAGCAATGTGCCAGGGTACTCCAGACACATGAAACAGGCGAGCAGTCTTAACTACACCTGTGGGACTAGGGAGCCTACACTCGTGTTCTCTCAAATGGAGTGTGGCCCCTAATGCCTCTCCCCAGTCCATTTTTAGGACCATTTCAACAGGAAGACTGTCTTCTACGAGGAGAGTCAGGGAATGGAGAACTTTATCAACCTTCCCATCTTTCTCTAGGCAAAAGTACACCTGGATTCCCTCGACGTAATCCTCGACTCGCATAGTGCGATTGTCTGCGAGGATACTGACTATAGGGTCTTCTAGTTTTTGGACTTTCAGGTTTATCTTTAACTTCCGCAACGCTTTCCTACTAATATAGCTGCGGTGGCCCCACTGTCTATAAGGGCCCCTACTCTACCTCTAAAAATCTCTACATCTACTAAAACTAGCTGTCCTTTGGCATCCTTCTTCATCTTGGCCCAGGCAGGCATCCTCTCCTTCAACTCTTCAGCCACACCTGTGAGGGAAGTACCTAGAGAAACTCGTACACAAGCAGTCTCTGGACAGTTGTCCAGGTACTGGCCAGCAACCTCTGCCGTAGGCTCATATGGTTTGGGAGTTCCTCTCTGGTGCGCGCACTCTTCTCCACATGGCCTAGAGGTAAGGGCAGTTGCGACCCCTACTGGCGGTTGCCTTTGCTGCTTGTGTTGCATACCGGGCTTCTCTATACTTCAGGCAAAATTTGATGATGTGACCAGGATCATCGCAATAGATACACTGATCCTGATCAATCCACCTTTGCCACACTGACTGTTCTAAGCCCAAATCTTCTCATGGCCTACCTTGCGGCAAGCCTGGATGCCATCCACCTCGACGTGGAGGTGACCTATAGGATCGTGAGCGATTTGGCGGGGGACCTTGACCCCTACCTCCCTCTTGGCGGTTTCCTCTGCCGCCAACCCCCTGAGCGCCCTGTCCTCAGCCACCTGAGGCCCGACCCCCTTAGCCCTGGCCTCCTCCTCTTCCTTGCGGCCTCCCTCCAGCCGTGACAGCAGCGTAGGTCCTCCTCTGACCCCCACTACTGTCCTCCTCCTCCAGGCCCCACTCAATATGGCTATACGAGACCTCATGTGTACCACCTTCATCTAACGTAAGGATCGAATGATCCTTTCCCTTTACCTGCCCTGAGATGGTACGGCCTTTCCACTTTTTCCCTTTATCTAAGTCCTTGTGCCAGAAAGTGGAAACTGGCATGGACTGTGCCTCAAACAACACCACTTCTCTACTCAACGCTTTGTACGTCATAATGGGCTGTCGGCTCTTTTCAAAGAAATGCACCCGTAGGGGCTCTGGCATGGCATGATAGAAGAGATTGACCAACTTGGGCTCAGTGACCCTGTGGTCTGGGACGGTTACAAGCTCGTCCATTACCCCTTTGAGTGCCCTTGCACTCCTCCACTGGCGTGAGTGGATAGTTTGCAGTTTGTCGGAGGCCCTGATGCCTCGCATGACATCTGCAAATCGCTCCTTAAGGAGCCGAAAGAACTCATGGAGAGGGGTGACCTTGGAATAGGCAACCATATTGTTCTCACACTGTGCGGCGCAGGCGAGTGATCTAGCGAAGCTGGCTGCTTCATCCTTGAGGGTCTGGATGGCTATGAGGACTTGTTCCTCAGGCACAATATGTTGTAAATAGACATATGTGTTAACGTTCGCCTCCCAATTATCAAAATTCTCTTCCTTTTTCCCACTGTAGGGCTCAGGAAATTTGATCTTCACGGGCTCTCTACGAGGGTGTGGCTCTTCCTCCTTAGGAGCGGCCAACTTTGCACCTTCAATGGCGCATGTACATAATTTCTCTGTACCCTTTATCTTCGCCTGCACTTCTGCACCTACGTGCAGCATCATCTCACGTGCGAAATCCCGGAATCCCGGGCGAATGGAATGTAAGGCGATATACTGGGCCCTAGCAAACTGGTGTTGCTTGTCCCAGGCCCTAGCTAGGAGTTCTATATTCCTTGAAATCACATCTAACTTTCCCTGTATATCTTTTTGCGCCCGAATCTCTTCCCTCTGCGCCTTTATCATCTCCAATTCCCTCGCCATCTTGTTTGTCTCCTCCATCCTTCTCTTCTTTTCCCTTGTGAGACGCAATTTTCATTCTAACTTCTTCTCCTCCTCTATAGTCTGACGCCTCAGAGGGTCTTTTTCTGCCTCCCACTCCCTGATTACGGCTTCCTTCTCCTCTGGGGGAACATATAACATGGCCTCTTCCTCTTCTCCCAAAGATAAATTAGCTACCCACTCAGACAATTTTTTCTCCAGCCATGATTCCTCCTTCTTCGTGCCGCTGGTTTCACCTCTCTGCTCTGCACTTCTTTTGAGCAAGGGCTCTTCTTTTTCTTCTTCTTCCTCTATCTCCTCCTCTTCCACTTCCTTCATCTTTTCTTCCTCCTCCTTCTTTAGTCTCTCCATTTCTTCTTCCAACTTCTTTCTCTTTGCCGCCTGTTCCTCCTGCAAGGCCAACTTCTTGGCCTGCTTAATCAACTCCTTCGTCTGCTTCTCCTTTCTCTCTCTAAGGACGGTGGCAACCTGCTCTTCCTGGGCCTTGGTGTAAGGGGTGGTGCTCTTGCCACTACGCGTGTCCACCATAGTGAAAGGTGTACAACCCAGAATCAGTCCCACTCCTCACCACTTAGACTTACACCCTTGACTGACTCAACCTAGGACTGACTCAACTAAGGACCACAAAATCTTAGCAAGATCCTGTCAACTAGGGTCTCTAGTCTAGACCTAAACTAAGGCTGTCACTACAAGACTTACTGCTGATCAGTAGGCATTTAAGGAGACTCCCCGTAACTCCTAAGGAATTATTTAACGTCGCAAACAGGACGACGCGATCAGCAAGTCCTCTCAAGATGTAGACAACTTGTTGTGCAGCCCACAACTCGGATTTTGGGCCTACTGTGCCACACCGAGCAGCCCGCCAGTCTATACCGGTCCTTGGGAGGGTTCGTGTCCTCCGAGTCAGTCGAGTCGTCAGACACAACCTTTAACCCTACTCAGCCCGTGTGGGTTTGGTCAACGAAGCTCTATGACCACATACACAGAGTTCCTATCACCTGGACATAAGAGACTCAATGTAGAAAGAAGAGACAGTCAGACTCAGCAAGTACCATGGGGTGAGTGCACATCCATAGGGCGAGGGAATGGGCTGAAGGCTTGGCAAGAATATACCAACTCCAGCTTGGTCAACTTCGTGGTCAACAACACCGGTCAACGCCTTGGTCAACGCTTGGTCAACGCCGGTCAACGCTGGTCAACTCCATACAGCTCGCCGGTCAACTCTCCGGTCAAAGTCTTGGTCAACGTTGGTCAACGTTGGTCAACGTTGGTCAACCCTTCGGTCAACACCTTAGTCAACCCTTGATTCGGCTATGGCTGCCGCCACTTTCTTCCTTACCAGCCCTCGCTTCTCTTTCCCCCACCTTCCTTCTTCCTCACTTTCTTTCTCTCCGCACCCCCGGCTATATCTCCTTTTTTTTTTTTTTTTGTCTCCTCCCTCTTCTTCCTCAGTTATGGCTTCTCTCTCTTTCGTCCCTCCTTCCTTCTCCCTTGCTTCACCTTTCTTCCTCTCGATAACCTTGCGTCCGAGCTCCGCGGCTGTGGCCGCTTTCTCCTTTGGTCCTCACAACAATCTTGTATTGCTCCTCTCTCTCTCTCTCTCTCTCTCTCTCTCTCTCTCTCTCTCTCTCTCTCTCTCTCTNCTCTCTCTCTCTCTCTCTCTCTCTCTCTCTCTCTCTCTCTCTCTCTCTCTCTCTCTCTCTCTCTCTCTCTCCCTCTCTCTCTCTCTCTCTCTTTGTCGTTGTCTTCTATGCAGGTACGCAGCACTTCACTTCGCAACAAAGCTATGGTGGATTTTTCTTCCTTCGGCGCACCTCAGCTATGGCGCCCACTGGCGCGCGTTTTCTTCCTGCTGGCAACGACTATGGCCCGTGGGGTAACGGGAACCAGCTCTAATACCAATGCAATCAGACTCGCTTTCTTTTCCACTTTGCATACATGCAAACAGTTGGCGGCTCACACTGGCGCTCAACGCCCACATAAAGGCTCGGAGATATGGCAAACGAGAACACAATTCAGATGTAAACTCGCTTTAACAAGCTATGGCGCCTTAGCGCCTTCATAGAACAACTCTCGCCACTTCGTTCACCACCACTGTTCACACATACTCAACTCAACTCTGGATCACCCTGAATACAACCACACACACACACTAACCTATCGCGGCTATGGCTGCTCTACCCCTACTGACTATGTCTACGAGATCACTCCTTAGCCCACTTCGTCTTCGGGCAACCTGCAGACCACCTTTGCACAAGACACTGTAGCAGCGCTTCCGCATGGCTTACACAACGAATGAATGAATGGCTGGGCGCTGCCTCTTGATTTATGCTTTTGTAGCTCGTTGGTCTGCCCCTTTCCCAGGCTCGTGGTGCACATAGTCCCACACGGTACTTGCTTGACTAGACTCTGACTGACTGGGACCGGTACCGCTGACTGCATGGGTTTGCACTGCCAACTCGATGCAGTCGCACTACCGATGTAACGTAGTTGGGCTCACCACTTGACCACTTGCCCCTGACTAAATGTGAGACACTTTGAAAGGCCACTTCCGGACCTTCTGGAAGTCTATGGACTTGGACTTTCGGGTACTGTAGCAGCTACGACCTTGACCTTTCAGGACTGTAGTAGCTACGACCTTGACCTTTCAAAATACCTACAGCTACGATCTCTACAAAGTTGTGACTCCTAATCAACAGACCTACATATCTAACCCCTACCACTACACAGACCTACGACAGACGACAAACAATTACCAGAACACAGGTCACGGGTTCAAACACTCGGGTGTCGACTCAATACTGTACATGGGCAAAGTGAGGTCTGGGGATCGAACTCTAGGGCCCGCATCTGTGACTGCAGAAAGGTGAAAACCGTTTCAGAACTCTGTGGTTGGGGCCAGCTATCTTCAGGTACGTTGTTCCCTTACCTTATCTTCCCATCTCAATCTCCTCTTACCGTGGGGAGGTGAGTTCGACTTGAGTCCTCTTCTTGGTCAGGAGTCGTGAGCGCTCTACCTTGAGAGTCGACAATCTTCCTGTTGGCGCATCTGGCAGGAGAGGGCGGTGCCAATGGCGGGCCCTAGATGAAGCACGGGTCACGGTCATCATGCCAACCCACGGGAGTAGTGCACGCAGGCCATGCTGCATTGTCCGCATGCGCTGTAGAGGGAACGTGGACTGACCAGTCCATGCAAGACGTGTTCCAGATCGTCTACAAAGAACCTCTGGCCGGATCTGATATCTGGCTGTGATCGTCGTCCTGTCTGCGACGTTAAATAATTCCTGAGGACTTTTGGGGCCGTCCTTAAATTGCCTCTTCATCAGCCAGATCATCGGATGTAAGGCTCGTTGCACGCGAGGGTAAACCATGCGCAAAACTGGTCATAAGCGGATTCCTGGGCACAAGGGTGGGCCGATATGCAAACCTTAGACACCGCTGCTCGATGATGCAAGTCAGGATCGTCGGATACAAGGGAAGGTAAGATTCCAATTGGTGCTCGTACATAGACACAATTATTCCCATTTCTGCATACATTTGTGCAAGTGATTTATTTTTATTTTTTGATTAGTTGAGGTGGACAGACTGCTAACACCTAACATAAAGCATTAGACTTGAACTATAGTAGTCTACCATTGCCAGTTCTGATTCGTTGTTGCTGTAAGAGAAGTGATCAAAGAAGGAATAGACCACTTGCCCAGTCTGTGTATAAACTGTTGACCCCATCTGATTGGTAGCCTGGTTGACTTGCCGGATATTTATTTATTTTATTTTATTTTACTTGGCCGGCCTCAGGGAGGGCACTAGTGCAGACAGGGATCTGCCTAGCTGATGAGCGGTACAGATAACGAGGAAGGGACAGCTGGCGATAGGAGGCAGACACAGCGGGATACACAACGAATTCCCGTTGTGTTCCAAGTTCTGCTACCAGGGGACGAGGCAAGGTTCCGGGCCAAAGCAAGGGCCCAACGTTTGCACAGGGCCAGACAGGCAGCCGCAGAGGCAGAACGTGTGTTAGCAGCAGCAGCAGCTAGTGCTGCCACCATGTCAACTTCAGTGGCGACCTCGCAAAGTCAGAAGACCTCAGGAACCTTTGCAATATCCGTTGTCTCATCTAGTGGGATGAGTGGAGGACCCTCTAGCAGTCAGATGGCGGGCTCGTAGTACAGCATGCCACCTCCGCCCACAAGGTAGAAGTTAGAACTCCAACAAGTAGAGCTACTCCGCACACAGTTAGAAAAGCAACTCAGGGATGCTACAAACAGACATGATAAGATTAGAGCTCAGAAAGCTAGACTGGAGAGCAGAGCGAAGCTGCATTACAAGGGTTAGATGATTCAGTCATGGATGATGCAAGAAAGATCATCCGGGCGAATCTGCTTGGTTTCAATGAATATTTTGGCAGCCGACTGGATGATTTTCAGTCAACCCTTGACCAGATACTGGTTGTCGTGCAGGGAAGGGGAGGACCACTACCCTCCATACCTAGCGGGCCCAGTGTCCAGCAGCAAGCAGTTTTTCCATCACCTGTTCCATTACCGGCGATGACATGTGCCTTTGTTCCACAGCTTGGTGTCATACTAGGTGGAACGTCAGCAGCAGCAGCACGGACTGTTGCTTCTTCATCCTCAGGTCCAACTGCTGCAGTTGCAGAGGAGCAGTCGGTCCAGTCACCGGCTCAACAAGCCGGACAGACTGGACCACAGCAACCTTGGTATTCGAAAACCCCAATGAAACCCCCGATTGCCTTCACAAGAGACAAGAAGGATGAGGCCCTCGACACTTGGTTGAGGACGGTTCCATTGTGGGTGAGGGCCAAGCATACCCTGTGTGAGGAGGAGGTGATCACTTTTGCTTTCTACCTTGAAGGACCGGCAGTGAGATGGCTGAATGGGCATATAGCAATAAAGGGATTCGCCAGACGAACGAACGACTGGGCCAAGACCCAGACTCTACAAAGCTTTATGGACTTGGTGAAGGCGCGATGACACAACCCTCAGCAGGCCCAGCAAACCACTGATGCGTTGGCCCATCTTGATGCTAAGAAGTACAAGACTGTGTGAGACCTTACAAGTGTTGTAGAGAAACTGGTGGTAGTTCCATGAGTTCGCTATGATCCCCAAGTCCTCCTAACCATGTTCTTGAGATACCTTCCCACAGACATCAAGAATTTGTTGGTTTTTGTTCATTGGATGTGTCTGAAGCCTTTGAAGACTTAGAAACCAAGTGGTCGGCAAAGGACCCTCGTGAGTCTTGGGTGGCACTGTCAAAAGGTTCTAGAGGGGAGCATTTCGTTGTGGAAGTCGGTGTAGGTGGCCGCAAGTGTGGTGGCTTCGTAGACATCGGCTCCATGTGAAACTTTATAAGTCGCGACTGCGTTGAGAGACTGCGCCTAGGCGACCGAGTGCAGCGCTTGAGTAGACCTGTAGCATCTACTCTAGCCAACAAAGAGCGCATGATGGTAAAGGACGACATTAAGGATATGGTATGCGCCTTCTCTTATGGAGGTGGGGAACTTGATCATCAGATTTCGTTCCTAGTCAGCGACGACTTACCTTTTGACAAGTTGTTAGGCATGTACTACCTCGAGGTTGTCAAACCCTAGTTTGACTGGGACCGGAAAGTGCTCAAGCATGTGCTGCCTGATGGGAGGACCGTTAGACTAGCTAAGTTTAGAGCTAGCAGGCTAGTTGACTCCTACGGGTGCATGTGTGCATCTGCGTTTTACAATTATTACAAACAGAACCAAGAGGAGGGTATGTACTTGGTACTCGCCTCTGAGAAAGGGGAGGCCGTTCAATCACCCCCGGAGATAGACTATATTGTCGCCAAGTACCCTGATTTGTTTGAGGAGCCTTCAGGAATTGTAGATAGGAAGGTTGTCCATGCCATAGAAATCATCCCAGGTAATAAGACACCAAAGGGAAGAATCGATAGGATGGTCCTGGCCGAGTTGGACAAACTCCGGCGGCAATTGAAAAAACTCACAAAGAAGGGGTGGATTCGGCCTAGTACTTCCCCCTTCGGCTCACCTGTTCTATTTGTTCCGAAGAAGGGGGGATCATTAAGGATGTGCATTGACTATAGAGGCCTCAATGCCATATCCATTAAGAACGCAGAGCCTCTACCCCGCATCGACCACCTAGTGGATAGGGTGCAGGGATGTAAGTACTTCACTAAGATAGATCTTAAGTCCGGCTACCATCAAATCGCCATTGACCCGAGGATTAGCACAAAACTGCATTCCCGACCAGGTACGGTCTGTACGAGTTTGTGGTGATGCCTTTTTTCCTTTGTATGCGTCGGGGACATTCCAGCATCTCATGAATAGGGTCTTTTATGACTACTTAGATAAGTTTATCGTCGTGTACCTTGACGATATTCTCATCTTCAATAATGGAGCATGCGCAACATTTAGATCTTGTGTTGGGTCTCCTTCGACAACACAAGTTTAAGATCAATCAGGAGAAATGCGAGTTTGGATGAACAAAGATCTTATACTTGGGTCATGAAGTATTCGCAGATGGAGTTATGCTTGAAGATGTGAAGGTGGCCTGCATTCGTGATTGGCCACGACCTCAGTCTGTGACAGAGGTCAGATCATTCTTAGGGATGACCGATCACTACCTCAATTTTGTAAAGAACTATAGTACGGTGGCCGCCCCCTTGACTGATCTAACACATCTTGACACACCATGGGAATGGACAAACAAGTCTGAGGCAGCCTTCAAACGATTGAAGTATGCTCTCATGCATCACAAGATTCTCATGCTTCCCAATCCTGAAAAGCTATTTGTCGTGACCACTGAGGCAAGCCAATATGGCATTGGCGCAGTGTTGGCTCAACAAGAAGGGAAGAAGTTGAGGCTGATAGAGTATATGAGTAAGAAGATGTCATCTAAGAAGTTGACGAAGTCCACCTACGAAAGGGAACTCTATGCCCTTTACAAGGCTCTTGTCCACTGGGGACACTACCTGTTGGGAAGGTTCTTCTACTTGAGAACTGACCATCAGACGCTCAAGTGGATTAAGACGCAACCAGTTCTCTCTGATGCACTCAAACGCTGGATTGAAGTCATAGACCAGTATAACTTCAAGTTGGACTATGTAAAGGGGGAATACAACAAGGTTGCCGATGCGCTATCGCGTTGGGCATATTACCTAGGTGCGCTAATTACTTAGTTTGGAATATCCGAGGGAGTAACTCAATCGTTGGTGGATGCCTACAAGGAAGATCCCGTCATGATGGACATCATTTGCAAACTAGATGCTAAGGACAAAGCTACATTTGAGGAGTTTGTGATGGTGGATGGTTTACTCTTTATTGAAAAGGCAGGGTTCAAAAGGTTGTGTGTTCCGTCTAGTGACATTCTGCGTCGTTTATTTTGAGGCGAGTGTAATGACGTGATTGGTCACTTCGACTACAAGAAGACTAGTGCTAATTTAGTGTAGTGTTTTTTGTGGCCTAGTATCTTTGGCGATGCAAAGAAGTACGTTCAGAATTGTCAAGTCTGTCAATGGGATAGGCCACATGCTCGAGCCCCGCTTGGGTTATTGAAGCCTTTGCCCATTCCTGCTGGTCTGGGACAAAGTGTCTCCATGGACTTCATGGATACCCTCGTGACCAGCAAGAGTGGCAAAAGGCACATATTCGCCATAGTAGACAGGTTCACTAAGTACTCTAGACTAATCCCTATGCTAGAGACTGCCAAGACTAAGCACACCATCAAGTTATTTATGGATAACTGGGTGTGTGACTTTGGACTGCCCAAGACCATTGTTAGTGACAGAGATGTTCGATTCACTAGTGAGATGTGGAAGAGGGCTGCCGAACAGATGGGCATCCAACTCCAAATGACTTCGGGGAATCATCCTGAAGCAAACGGCCAAGCAGAACAGATGAACCGATGCATGGTGCAGAGTTTGTTGATGTATTACATCAAGCCCAACCAAGATGACTGGGATGAGAAACTTCCTCTCATCGCCAGCCTGTACAATAACGTTGTACACAGCACCATCGACATCAGTCCCAATCAGCTACGTTTGGGGTGGAAGCCCAAATCTACACTAGACTTCCTCCTTCCTGAAAACCGACCAGCCACAACTCCTGGAACCATAGAGTTTCGTGTCCAGTATGAGAAACTGATGCAGCAGGCTGTCGATCACATAAGAAAATCTCAAGAGGCAATGATTGCCTCTGAGAACAAACACAAATGACAGTCCACATTTCAGGTAGGGGACCGTGTCTGGGTAAAGGCTAGCGAATTGGGACAGGAGTTCAGAACCTCTAGAAAGCTAATGCCATAGTATTTCGGTCCTTGGGAAGTCCTAGATATTGTGGGTAGTGATTTGGATGGTCCCTCATATGTCATAAGAATCCCCGGTCATCTGCACACTTACCCTGTATTTCACGCTTCCAAGCTTGCGCCTTTCGCTGAGACAGATCAGTTCCCCTCAAGGAGATCAATGCTGCCCCCAACCATGGATGGCCATGTGGACGTCGACGACATTTTGGGACATAGTGACTTGCCTGTTCCCGAGCCTGTAGGCAGGGGAAGACCACGCAAACCTGTAAGGGAGTACAGGGTCAGATTCAGGCATCATACGGATCCAAAGGAAGATCGTTGGTTCACATGGGAGGAGCTTGTCGAAATAGCACCCCACATCGTGGCCGAATAGTACGCGAATACGAACGGAGACTGAAGGGGAAAGCAAATACGTAGAAGCATCTCAGTGGACTTTCGGAGCTAAGAGGGTTGGAATGCGAGGACTGAGCCTTCACGGGCCCTTACAGACATGGAAGTGTTCTAGGTTGTGGCCTCCAGCAAGCGTTGTGCCCCCCTTAAGTGAGGTGGGCCTGAATATCCACGTGAGGCCTACTTTCGACATGTTCCATATGTGGGGTGTAAGACAGTTGCAGCATGCCAGTTGGTTACCGAGGAACGTGAGGCTTTGGAGGCTCCTTCCAGAAGCAAGAGCTGCACTGTGGAGTTGAGCCCAAGGGTCAGGCGGTTGCGCCATGGGCACAGGCTGTGGGAGGCCTACACATCACGGACTGGCCGTGGGCCAATGAGAATGTAGCATTGTCATCGCACATGCACCGCGAGCCAATGAGAATGCGACAAACACTTGGAGCTTGGAGGGCTGCCTGGACGTGCCCAACTGTGAAGGGCCCAGGCTCGTAACAGCAAAAGTGGGCCTGGGTGCAGACAGTGGGGCCAGACTGGAAGCTACTAGAAACTCATCCATCCAGGTCCACGCAGCCGGACACAGGGCCGCACTTTCCATAAAGGAAAGTGCCCTGCCCCAGGCAGAGGCATTCTGGCCTTAGCAGGCATTGCGGTCACGTTGTTGCTCTGCCAAGCGCTGCTGCGATAGTGCGGGCTGGCCAGGGAGCACACGGGCGCTAAGAGGTGAGAGGGAGCTGCGGTGGCAGCGGGTGCACGGATGCCATAGCCAGGCCAAGCGTGCTGATAGCAGGTGATGACGATGGTGGTCTTCAGGTAGGAGCGCATGAGGGGGGGTGTCGAGGTGTGATGAGGGGAGAAAAGAGAACGTACCTGGTGTATGTTGGCGATCTGCATTGGTGATGATGTTACGTACATTGGTCTTCAACTTCGATGTGATCCAGTTGCATGAACGTAGTTAGGAGTAGATAGGCTGAGTAGTGTAGGCTGGGCGTTGGGCGCCAGACAGTAGGTGTGACATTGGATACTGTGTTGTTGTGACCAGAGAGTGTCGATATTGGCACACGAGTTCATTGTATTGCTCTTACTTGAATGGTATCTTGGTGCATTGTGCTCTCTGCTGGGTTCATGACTATATGGTCTACTTCGTGATTTTGCAATCTGGATTTTTGTCTATCGCTCTCGCTCATAATCCTTGCACGATGAAGGAGGAGGAGGAGGAGTGAAGGAGAAGACGAAAGTAGGTGGAGGAAGAGGTGAGAAAAAGAAGATGGGAGGAGGCGGAGGGGGAGGAGGAGTGAAGGAGAAGACGAAAGTAGGTGGAGGAGGAGGTGAGAAGAAGAAGAAGACGAGAGGAGGAGGAGGAGGAGGAGGAGGAGGAGGAGGAGGAGAGAAGAAGAAGAAGAGCTGCAGTCTGCCCGCTTCCATTCTTTTTTCCGGGCAGAAAAAAAAAAGAGGAATGGGAGATGGCGGGCAGTGGGATATGGCGGACCGTACAATATGGCTGGCGGATGTGCGAGATGGCAGAGGGTAGGATATGGTGGAGGAGGAGGAGGAGGAAGAAGAAGAAGATCAAGAAAGGAGAAGGAAGAAGAAGAAGATCAAGAAAGGAGGAGGAAGAAGAAGATCAAGCAAGGAGAAGGAGAAGAAGAAGACGAGAGGTGGAGGGGAAAATGAAGAAGAAGACGAGAGGAGGGGGAGAAGAAGAAGAAGACGAGAGGAGGAGGAGGAGAGGAAAGGAGGAGGAGAAAGAAGAAGTAGACTTGAAAAAAAAAGACAAGAATAGGAGGAGGAGGAGGAGGAGAAGGCGCTGCCAGTTGTGTATGGCAATGACGAGAGAAAAAAAAAGGCTGACGGAGGAGGAGGAGAGAAGAAAAATACAAAATGAGGAGGAGCCAGAGAGAAGAAGAAGAAGACGAGAGGAGGAGAAGGAGAAGAAGACGAAATGAGGAGGAGGAAGAGGAGGAGAGGAGAAGAAGAAGATGAGAGGAGGAGGAGGAGGAGGAGGACCTTCTGGTTGTGTCAGGTGATGACGAGGAAAAAAAAAAAAAAGGAACGATGGAGGAGGAGGAGGAGGAGAGAAAAAAAGAAGGCGAAATGAGGAGGAGGAGGAGGAGAGAAGAA
>BFEA01000319.1:307984-328162 GCA_003427395.1 Chara braunii | reverse complement strand
TAGGGGGGTTATAGGTGGGGTATGGGCGTATATAGGGGGGTATTTGGGGGGGGTATCATGGTGTTGGGGGGCGGTTTAGGGGTGTTGGGGGAGTGTATAAGGGTGTTGGTGGGGTTATTGGGGATTACATACCCAAAAAAAAAAAAAAAAAAAAAATTTGCGGGATGCAGACGACCCCCGACCGGTCTGCTGGTTGGCCGCTGACCAATCGAGGGGCGCCGACCGTCGGCCTGTGCAACTCTGATGTGCACAAGATATAACAGAGTGAAGTCATTGCACCAAAATGAAGTGGCAAAACAGTGTTTCTGCACAGTTCTGCTATCTCGTACACGATGTAAGTCATTCAATGTCAAAGCCAACCAGAGGACAGTACTTATAGGAACCAAATACGGAGAGAGCAAGTGTACCTCACATATAGCTCAGGTGTACACAGATGTAACTGTTCATAAACAGAACAAGCATAAAAATCCTGACGGATACAACAAGGCTAGGGGCTACAATCCTGACAAACTTCAAACAAGCATCTCGCTTCACACCGATAATGCAACCAGCACACAGGAGTTGAAAGCCAAAGCACGAGATATCAGAACTCAAGACTTGTTCAGAAATCATGTCTCACTGTCTCATATAGGAAGTTTTTGTGCACAACCCAGGCGGCTATGGCCACCAGCACCAACAACCAAGAATGAACTGCGAGGATTTGAGCCCTCGGCAGTGCTGGAAAAGGCCTTGCCCGACCTAAGTGAAGGCGGGCCTGCTAATATGTGCCAAGGCCTGGGTACAGGCCAGTGTGATCACGTGAAGTGCTGTTGGAATCTATATGCGGGCCTGCAACTGCGCAGTGGCCCTTCTAGGGCTCACCCCACATCTCGGCTGAGGCCCCGTACAGACTTGTGCCCGCCCTAAGTGGATGGGAGTGAATGGCAGAAGAAGGGCTCCAAAAGAATAGAAGATAAAGATGGAGGCTTGTTAAAGAGACAAATCCTCGACATGCAGAGTGTGATGAAGGACAAGCACCGCAGGGACACCCTGCAGGAACTCATAAAAACTGGAATCTCAGCAAAGAAAGCCTATGTAGAAAACCTGCAGGCCAGAGGGAAGCTGTGGATGGCTGAAAAAGAACAGGCTAACCAACCGAATCACACTAGAAAATGGGGAAAGAGCTTCCAGACAAAGCCAACAAAATCGCTCAAACAGAAGGCTGAGCAGGCAACTCCTTCCTCACCGGCAAACAGTGCATCCACTAGCAAGATCAGGAGAGTGGAAGACAGTCACAAGAGCGCAGGCAGCAAGAGGGAAACAACAGACTTGACGGACTTATCAAAGGCAGACGCACACAGGACAACGAATGGAGAGAATGAGCAGGTGGGATTAGGGAAAGGAAATAACGAGGAGACACAGGGGAGTACGAGTGGAATGGATGAGGACGAGCCAGACAATGGCGACGAACAGGGAGAACACAGCGAAGGAGAAGATGAGGAAGAGGACAGAAATAAGAAATTGAAGAGGACATGATGTCTTAGGGTTCCAAAGGAGGCAGCTCCTCACTCGGCAAAGACCCAGAATCACTCGAGGAAGGGAAAAAGGAGGACAGAGACAAAAAATAAAATGAGCTTCAGTGGTTGAGGGATTATGTCAAAGAAATGGAGAGGGAAAGAGAAGTGGAATTTGAAATAACAATTGCCCACAAAGCACATATCTTCAACCTGCAAAACATCAACCACAACGAACAGACAACGATCAACAATTTTCCCACTCAAAACCAATACGAAATCCTCGAGAAGGAACAAGAACTGTCCAACTTCTTTGCAGAAAGATACAGCCACAGATTGACTAAGACATCATCCCAAACTGACACTGACAGCAACCTCTACACCTGGCCAAAGTCTTACTCAGCAGCAAACAACAGACAACCGGCCAAAAGGGCAAAAGGCCCCAGGGGTAGAGCTCAAGGAGACACTCCGGCCATCGCAGGTGAAGAGACTGAAGAAGGGAAAGAGGTCAAATTCAACACAAAGGAAGACCTCGACAGACAAACCAAAATTCTCAAAGCCCAAATCAGAGTCCTCAGGGATCAGAATAGAGATACAACAGAAGGCACAATCAATTTGCAAAGCCTGGTTGCAGGCAAGATCACATAAAACTTCACAGCAGCCAGACTAGAAGCCAAAGAGGACAACAAAAAAATGATAGTGATCCCGTGCAAATTGAACAAAGCTCGCGAAGATTGGGAGGTAGTAGTCAACAAGGATTGGACTCTAATAGCGCTAGCCAAACCTGTAGAGAAGGTGATGACAACTGGTGTCAGAAACCACGCCATTGGAATCTCATATCTTAGGTCCCAAAGAAGAATGCAGAGAGGAGTGGTTTGATCCGTTAGGAGACATAATGACGAGTGAGTTGAGACCATTCATGGCTCGGTACTCGATGGAGGCTCACCTCTACGACAATCTCACATGGAAACCATGGAGGGTGCTGAGAGCAATCCCTTATGGACTCATGGGAGGGGACACACCCGTTGAAAGGGTTGCAGTTGCAGCCTCAATAGTAGAGACGTTCGCACTCTTTGAGGAAGAGGAGGAACACCTGCAGGGAATCCTAGCCACAACAGCCCGCAAAACCAGATCATGGCATAACCAGCAGGCTGCCATTACCGCCAACTAGTTTAACCACCAAAGTAAGCCCAAGTCAATAACAATCCATGACATTACCAATTCCACGACCTTAGGCACAAGATCCACATTCTCCCAAAAGATATATCATAAAACCCAGCGAGTCTGAGGTAACGGTAATGTCATGGAATGTTGATGACTATTATATCCAACACACACAAGTGGGATATGATCAAATATCTCAACTAGTTCACCAAGAATCCAGCAGACATAGTATGTCTTCAAGAACTCACCTGACCGATTCTATTAAGCACAACGTAACGATTAAGAAAATTCGAACAAGATTAAAATATGTTCAGGTAGGTCACTGGGCCCCATCCCCAAGAGCAGGCTCACCAGGTACAACCATCCTCTGGCATCAAAACTCAAAAGCAACAAAATCGCTTAGCATATTGGAAGTCAGAATAGATGAGGAAGGAGGAAGATGGATAGAAATACATTTCGCCTACAAAGAAGAAAGCATTCAATTAATAAATGTCTATGCTCCCAACGATCCCACCCAAAGACAAACCTTCATACATAACATAGCAGCCAGATGTAACAGCCAGAAACACCTCATACTGGTAGGAGACTGGAACACCACCCTAGATCCAGCTAGTGATAGACAATCATGTTCGCAAAGAGGTAGGGAAGACACACTTCTTGCAAAAGCACAAGTAATACAAGCATTGATGATGGAAAAAGATCTAATAGAACCCCTAAGAACAATACAACCAGAAACAAACAGATTCACATATAGGAAGAAAAATAGAACCCAACACATAACATGTTCCACAATAGACTATTTTCTCATATCCGAATCTCTCTGAGGAACAATCTACTACAGAAGGCATAAGCTTCTTCAAAATCAACAATTAATTACGACACACTAAAGAAATGAGGGAAGCAATAGCTTATGCCTGCATAAACGCAGAGAGGGAGGAAGCAGATTTCCCAAAACTAGTGGCCGACCTATCCCAAGCAGCTTCGCCAACCTCTAGGAAGATAGCAACCAAGGGAGACCAAAGGATAAAGGAACTAGAAGCAGGAGTCATAATGGCAAAAAGAAGCCCCGTATGCAACCCTGGAGAGTCAGCCCATGAGGAAATTCTGGCAAGAACCAAATCATAATTGGCCAATTGGAACGCTTGGAAGGCAAAGGGTCTACGGATGAGAGCTCGGATCAAAGAATGGGAAGGAGGAGGAAAAATGACCAAGTCCTTTTTCTAAAAAATTAAAGCAAGAGGAAGAAACGCAGCCATTCATCAGTTAAGAGGAGAGGAAGGGCTTACTTCAAACCCGAAAAAATGTTGTCTATAGCAGAATCCTTTTACAAAAACCTTTATACTTCCAAAACTGAGGAACGAACACCAAGGTCAGACATGAAGCCAAGAGAGAAATTCACCAAGTTTCTGGACAAAACAATCCTTTCCAACACGACCAACCAATTCGATAAGCTCATAACCAACGAAGAAATTAAAAACGCTTTGGACTCGGTTCGAATCCTCTCCAAGGCAGCTAATAAGATGAATTGAAGTTAACTTTTTAGAAGCTATAGCTCAATAAAATATAAAATTATAGAAAAATATGATACCAAGAAAAACCCGAGGGCTAGATGGACCATCTAAAGAATTATGGCAAACGTACTGCCCATTGTTGGAAGAGGGATTATGCAAGTTTGTGAGAACGGCCTGGGAAAACGAAGCAGTAGGACACTACTTGAGAACAAAAATAGTCACATTATTATACAAGACGGGTGACCCAACTGACATAAAAAACTATATACAAATTACACTCCTAACGGTAACATATAAAATCCTAGCTAAACTTCTAGCAAATAGAAAAAGGAACATCACCAAATCATGTTTTCATATAGATCAAATGGGTTTCATCCCATGCAGATTCATACTAGACAACGTAATGACTCTCGCAAAATCAGTGAGATATAGCAAAACCAACGCAACCATTCTCTTCTTCGACTTCGAAAAAGTATACGACCAGGTAAATTGAGATTTTTTACAACAACGCATGGAGAGAATGGGGGTAGGACCCATCTTTAGGAAGTGGGCGAAAATTCTATACAGTGACGCATATGGAGCGGTACAAGTAAACGACCATATATCCATCACTTACAAGATATCAAGATCAGTGAGACACGCAGCGCCAATCTTTCTCTTCATAATGGAGGCCATAGCCTCCTTCCTTAGAAAATATCCCTCCATAGAAAGGATTACGTCGACATCGGAGGACAATACCCGTAACCTCACCATACCCCCCACCATCCTTTTCGTTGACGATCTAACAATGTTAATTGGAGTTACTAATTCCTCCTTCGAGGCCCTCACGAGAGCAATGAATGCATACCAGCTGGCCTCATAAATGAGTATAAACTAGCAAAAAATTGTAGGTTGGTAGCTAACAAACGACAACACCAACCCACCCCAAAACTCACCAGAAGTCATGACATGGTCAGATCCCAACATCCCAATGAGAGTTGTGGGAATCCAACTTAACGAATTGGGAGCAGCCGCAGAGATAACGCCTAGTATGTTGGCCAAAATATTACAAAACTCAATGCTTGGGAGAAGGTACATACCTCATTATTCAGGTGAGCCCTAATTCTAAACCCATCTTCTCAATGACGTGGTATGTCGCAACCTTCTGGAATCCCGATCCCAGGGCTATAAAGGATCTCAATAGGAAGGCCGCAGCCTACCTATGGACAGAGGATGCCTTCGGGCGACACTTCATAACCAAGGTTGCGTGACAATACGTCACAAGGAAGAAAACTCAAGGAGGACTAGGAGTTTTATACCCGACTACTCAAATAAAGGCCGCCCAAATGAAATGGATCCTCAAATTGCTAACTACACCCAACCTTCCATGGAGGGCGCTGGCCTTAGAGGGGGGATCCACCAACTAACCGTGTATAGCACCGAATATGGAGGGCTCCTTCTGGCTAATGTTTAAATCGTGGTCAATGAAAGGTAGATCACTGAACGCTCCACAAAAGAAAGGAGAGACAAGACTAAACTTCTAGAGGAACATCATCAGAGCTTGGAGAGAAGTCTTTCCACAAAACAAAGGGGAGATCCTCAGACAGTCCCTATTGTGTAATCCGTGGATAGCAGGAGACGAGGAAAAACCCTTTACGCTAACCACAAAAGACATAAGATGGGAAGCTTGGCTAGAAAAGGGAATCTGGCAGGTGAAACACATATGGGATGGTATCAAGAAAGAGTGGAAGGATGAGAAACAACTCAGAAACACACTCAAGGGCTGCCATCGTCTAGCGAACAACCTACAATAGATAACAGATAACATTCCCTCGGAATGGATTCCAATCCTAAAAAAGAATAGACAATGGGCAACTGGAGATTGGGTGATAATGACACACACGATTACTCTAGAACACACATTAGCATTTAAGGAAAAGACAGAAGGAAAGGACAATTGGATCACCTTTACTATGCACATAATTGAAGACCCTCATAAGGATTACAACTAGGTAAAGAAAGACATGGAGCGTCATGTCACAATCAGAGAACACAACCTCAGAAAAGTAAGAGTAGTAGAAAACGACGAACGAACCCTGTACAACCCACAAACAGCTCTAGAGAATTTAGAGGTGGGCCCAACAGAATGGGCATGGAATCAGAAACAGAGAATCACAGGTATCAATTTGAAATCTAATATATACAACACAAGCCTAGGATACAAATTAAGAAGAAGATCAACAAACCCGGACCCAGTGATAGCGGAGAGATGGTGGAATCACCTACATGTAGACCCAGAAAACTTCAACCAGATATCGTGGAACCAAGTAGCCAACTTCAACCAGATATCATGGAACCAAGTAGCCACAATCCACCTGCCCAAATTCAAAAGTCTGCGATGGCTTATTCTCTACCTCGTTGTCCCGCTGAATCCACGGTTAAACGTGACGACAAGAAAAGAGGATAGAAGCACACTTGAAGAGCTATGCTCCACTTGCTCAGAAGGTCAGATAGAGGATATGTACCACCTCTTTTTCAGATGCCCCAGAATACAGTCCCTAATACTCCCCATGGCAAACAAACAAGAACATTTGGGAGAAAACCACTCTCGAATTCACTAACAACCCCATAGTCCTATTGCTAGGCCTCAACATACCAAAGGATTGGCCGAACTCAGAGAGCAATCTCTTTTAAATCCTTAGGATGGTGTCCCTTTGGACTATTTGGAGGAAGAGATGTCAGGAGACAATAGATAAACAGCCAATGCACATCCAGGAAGCATGTGGTCTACTCCAACAGCAGGTTGAGACAGAATTCTGGGTACTGTGGCGCATAGTTAGAAGGAAAATGAGAAAGGACGAGATAAGAGCAAAGTACCACAAAAACAATTTCGAGATCAACTACGTGGCAAAAGGTAAAATTGCAAGAATCAAAGGACATAGCCTGGTCTTCACACTTTGGGAAGGAAGCACAAGTGCAAAGCACAAGTGCACCACAAGCAGAATCCCACCCTCTCCTCACCATCCCCGAATCCTTTAACATCATGGTATCCGCTTAGTAGAGACCAATAAAAGAACCAATCCCACCCCTACAACACAGACTAGTACAGTAACTGAACCAAAAGAACTTAATGAAGGCAGGCCCAAGGGCCTCTGGAAAGCAGAAGTAAGGGCACAGACAGGGCAAAGAGATTCAGTATAGCTACCGGAGAGTAACAAGCCGGTCCCGCTCAAACACTGCCAGCGAGGGTTAATAACAAGGCCAAGAAAATATATTTTAGAGTTCTGAGTCCTTTTGACACATATTCAGATCTAAGAACGCAAGGGTTTAAGGTTTTAGCGGAAGAAACACCAAACCACCCAAAAGGGAGAGGGAGAAGTCATCTAGGTATGAGGGCGCTAGTAGGGTATCCAGCAACCGGTAGGACAGGGCATAGGGTTTTAGCAAGGCCAATGTGAGGTACTATACTAGCAGTTCCAGCAAAGTGAAGCAAATTCTACAGTCAAGACGCTGAGAGGGACAGGCAGGCTTGGGCCCAAGGCGGCAATTTACAGGTACCAAAGTTAGGACACTCGGAATAGCAGTTTAAAGCAGGGTCCAAATAGCACAGGCTAACTTAGGCAGGGGTGAAGGGTGGTACATCCTTCCATCGGGAAGTAATCAATGTCGTCCTTCGGGCCTCCACAGCATGAGGGGGAGGAGCGTGAGTAAGTACTTATTGTAATCCCTTCTGACTTGTCGGGGGAATAGGAACCAGACTAATGCTCCCAAGAATGGAAAAGGAGCCAGAACCCTAAGGTTCTGTTTAAAAATGATAATAAAAATAAAATGTAATGAACGTTGTCTGTAAGATACTCGCCAGATGTCGAAATACAAGACAACTCAGATCTGAACAATGCCTCCAATAATCATGAATGTGATCTCTGATACAATGTCTCCTTACTAGTAGACGAAGACAGTGGAGGAAGAATAGCCAGATTAGAGGGTGGAAGAGATAATAACCATCAATGACCTAGCCCAACATTTCCCACTCCTTCTCCAGACTTCCCCTCGCCTCCACGTCTGCAAACAGTATCCAGTAACGAGTCCGACAGGTTCTGATCACATCAAAGTGCCACTTGGCACAGTTCTCTCATGAAGACGTTGAAGACAATCAACAGCGCATAGTATCGACATCAACCTCAGGTAAGTATCCTGATCCTCCTCGATCATCCACAGATCCCGATCTCCCTCCTTGTCGCGTCCAGTCACCCAATGTCGACAGAGTGACCAATGCCACATCAGCGATGAAGACAGGTGGCATGCGCCACATCAACAATGAATACAAGTGGCATGCAGCACATCAACAATGAAGACAAGTGTCATGCGCCACATCAGCAGAGGCTGGCACTCAGCAGAGAAGGCGCCAACACGCTGCCTCAGTCCCGCGTCGTCGTCCAAAGTGCCAGCGCACAGCCTGCATCAAGCCATCGCCCAACTAGCGTCAAGCCAACGTACAGCTAGTGTCAAGCCAACGTCAAGTCAACATAGCAAGACCGAATGTTGACTTCCTGGAGGCAGGGTCATACGTAGTGATAGACCGAGTTGACCTGCCTCAGGTCTCCCACTTACGATGGCTCATATTGACTCACAGCCGAGGGGCTGGATCGCATACAGTTGCAGACTTCCACTTGGTCTGAATGTTGTCTCGATACCTGCATACAAACAAGTGTGTGTGTGTCTGACCGGAGGCCTGGGCTGGGTCCATATTGACTTTGACTATTGGGCTGTCGCATACCGTAAAGGTGCAGACCAGAACAAGAACCGACCTCTCTCACATAGTACAAGATAGCGCAGCGGAAGGCTAATATACCAATGATCCGAACAATCAATGTTGCAAGATCAGCAGTGCAAATGCTTCCAAATCTGCTCCTGAAATCCATCGATTGTCGTCGGGATCGCATGCTTTAAAGGTAACTTTGTACTGTCGAGGCTTGATGGCGTACTTGCGATCCGTGATGACGCGGTCAACTTCCTTATGACCATCCATAGATGGAGGGTCTTGCGATCATCGGCCCGGGAAGTCGTCGCTCTTAGCTGGTGTGTATGTCGCCAGCTTCGAGGCGTGAAAGACTGTGGGTGTCCAAAATGTCAAAGGACACGGCCTCGCTTGCATACAGGGCAAAGTACACAGGGACGAAATCAATGCACCGGTCGATTGACTTGTATGTGTGATCGTCGGCCAACGTGACTTTCGTGGGCTGCAACTTCCTTCGGACGTGTGGCCCAAGCCCAGTGCATACCATAAAGTCTTGGCTGATGTAGTTGTGAGTAGCTCTGCAATCGATCAAAGCGCTGCAAGTCGCTTCTCCGATCTGAATTCATATGTACAACAATGGCGCGTCGATGTCGTCGTCCCGTTGTGTCTTGAACTCGCAGTCGATCTTCGCAACATAGTCGTGAAGGTCAACAACCTCTACTTCGGCATCCATCAACAGAGCTGGTACTGCAGTGTGCAAGTAATCCCGTAATTATGCCATGAGCACGTTGCAATGCGGTTTCGACAATCGACTAGTCGGGGGAAGGGGCATCCATTGGAAGTCCACAAACGTCAATGGGTCGAGTTCTTGAAGTCTTGACCATGACGTCGAATCCCCGACGATAGTTGGCAGCGAAGCTCCCGAATCGGTTGCCGATGGTGATGAAAACGTGCATGCGATGGATTGTTGCACATGGAGTGGTTTGTCCAACGGTGGGACCAAGTGGACAGCATACTCCTCGTAAGTGAACCGAGGACTCACGACATCCGCATTCTCCCCAGATGTGTAGGAGTCCGCTAGCAAGGTGGCCGAATCTGGCGGAGTGAGAGGTGGAGTTGCCTCACCTCCCTCGAAACTCAGTTTCCCGAGTTGATGCAAGGTCGAACATCCTCCTTGCCGTGATCCTAGCATTGGGAGGTCTTGTGCTTGGTGCAGTTGCACCAATAGCAGCAGCCATACCGGCTGTGCCACTTGTATTCAGCCTCGGTCAAGTTAACTTGACCCATGGTACTGGCTGTCCGTTTCCGGCCGGCGATGTGATTTTTGCCTTCCTTTTGATACGGGAGTTGTTGTTGCTTCGCGGCTGGACGGCGGCCACCTGATCTCCCTCACATGATGCTGGGGTGGCTGCCGAGTCTTCCACAATATTGTCCGTTTGGACTGCAGCGACATGCTGTGGACGCGGATCAAATTTTCCCTTCTCCACATGGGTTGTCTGCCACGCTGACCTCTTGTGTGCAGCAGCCCGGTTGGTCTTGATGATCTCCCGTGCCTTGTCGATGATGTCGGCGAAGGTCGTGTACTGTTCTTGATCACCAAGTGCGAGGCTCAAGGCGACACACGACCAGTTGTAGAACTCCCGACGCAGATGTGAAAATGGCAACTCGAGATTGGGCGTTGTCACGATCTTTTGCCATTCGGTGAGCCAATCGCGTGTCGGTGTGTGGCCTTGAGTCATGGTGAAGAGGCGGTTGATGGCGAGCGTCGGGGCGTCTTCAACGATGAACCGTTTCTTCCATAGCCTCGTCAGCTCTTCTCAAGAGAGCTTCTGGTGCAGGTCGGCGACCTGGATGCCATGGATGGTTGTCAGGTGGCTAAGCCCGATCTGGCATCCGCCCGTGGTGTTGAGGAACAGTGCCGCAATGTACGAGTGTTTGGGGGTGTGACGAATCCGAAGTTCCGTCGTAAAGCCCTCCCACCAGGGGACCGGATCTTGATGCGTATAGTCAACTTTTCGATCCGGAATATCTGCATCTTGTAATGCTGCGGACTGGTGCTGCCATTCGTTATCGAGCGGCTGGTGCAATTGCCGAACATTGTTCTTCAAGGCGTCGAGCTGCTCGCTGATGGTGGCGGGTGCGGCGAAGGTGCTGATGTCGCCGAGCATTGCTACTACATGGTCAACTCGTTCTTCCAATTGGCGGGTTGAGGCTGCACTGCTGGGTTCGCCAGTGTCTGATCCTGGTGCTGCTTGCTCCAGGTCCTGTACACAGGAATCAAGTGCCCGTGTAGCACCCTCGTGCAGATCCTTGTGGTTCTGCATCGCCCGTCGGAGATTCGTCAGTTCCTGGTGTTGTTTCTCTAACTTGGACTGCAGGTGGTTACAAGTGTAAACCAACCGGGTCACGAGTTTGGAGAGGGACTCCTTGTGCTGTTGTTCCGGTGTTGCGTCGTCGTTGCCCTCGGATGGTTCGAAATGCCAGAACTTGAGTTTGTCGATGTTGGTGGCTCCGTGCTGCAGTAACAGATCCTGGGTTTCCTTGCGGCAGGCCTGGGTATCTGCATCAGCTGCGGCCTGAAGCCGCTGCTGTTCAGTTGCTGCCTCCACTTCAGCCTGTAGGCGGGCAGCCTCGGCTGCCTCCTGGCGCTGTTCCTCAGCCTCGATTAATGCGAGCTGAGGTGGAACCGCTGTCGGTAGTCGGCAATGGATTCGCCGGCCAGTTGGCCTGGCATGCCCAAAGCGAAAACCGTCATGGTGGCGGGGCACTGCTGACGTGGCACTGCTATTGTCGTGGCACTGCTGCTGATGTGGCACTGCTGCTGATGTGGCACTGCTGCTGATGTGGCACTGCTGCTGATGTGGCACTGCTGCTGATGTGGCACTGCTGCTGTCATGGCACTGCTGATGTGGCACTGCTGCTGTTGTGGCGCTGCTGATGTGGCACTGCTGACATGGCACTGCTGCTGACGTGGCACTGCTGACATGGCATTTTACCAAACCAGAAATGCAGGCAAGGGGTTGGGTGGGAGGGAAAACGCAGGAAGGTAACCAACCAAACTGTACGTTCCTCCCGGTCCTAATCAACAGAATAAAAATAAAAATAAAAAATAAAAGAAGAGGATCACCCCCTTTTTTTTTTTGTATATCTGTCGATCTGCTATGAGTGAGGCATTTCAGAGGAGTACTATGAGCGAGATCTAGGCAAAGTTCCGCAAGGTTTCGGCTTTCAAAAAAAAATTGCCATCTTGAATTTTTTTTTTTTGCGCGAAATAGACTGGAGGTTCCACTTTGAGAGAAGAATATATCCAATCCGAGAATATGACAACCTTCCTAGTTCGCCTAATCTTCCCAGAGTGAAACAGAAAACGAAATGCTAATATCCGAAGTTGCGAAAAATAAATCTTTTCTTTTTTTTTGCAGAGATTTGACTCCCTATTTGATTTTCTAATAAACAATCAATCAATCAATCAGAGGGAAAACACAGGAAGGTAACCAACCAAACTGTACTTTCCTCCCGGTCCTAATCAACAGAATAAAATGGCCCTCCGTTTCAGGCTGAAAAGACTCAGGGCCTGGAGGGCCCTTTTTTAGTCTGAAACGACACAGGGCCTGGAAGGCCCCTATTTTCCATCTGATCGGGCCTTACAGGCCCGTGTGGCTGCGCAGTATGCCACATTGGGGCTCAGGCAGTTGACTGAAGTCAACTGTCGAGCGCTCAGGCCCTGGCACCACTTCGGGGGTCTTTTGCCCTTTAGGCCTGAGGCCGGGTTGTGGCCTGGCAAGGCCCTTAGACATTCCACGAGGCATATGAGGCGGGTCACCGCAATAATAATAATAAATTAATAAACAAAATAAAATAAATGAACTCAGCGGGGATGAGCAGCCCCACACAAAAGCTCAGACCAATCAGTGGATTTCCACTTTTAGTCCAAGTCTAATAAATATTTGGCGAGCAGGTAGGGAAATGCTCTCAGGGCCAACTTCCTTCTCGTCTTGTCCAAGCCCACCAAGTTGAACCTGAGATATGTTCAACTGGTGACCGGGCAAGTTGAGGGAAAAACCTCGCCTGCTTACAGTATAGCCCTGATGATGGTGATCTCTGCTGGTCCATTGCTAACCATGACCAACGTCGACGAAGGTAGGGTAGCTGGCGCACTTTGTGGCCTTGAGTCGGGTCCACTGAGAATTGCTCTGCTGCATCCCATAATACTGTGCAACAATTCTTTAAAAAAAAAAAAAAGAAACAGAACCTTTCGATTCTGGCGCCTGCCATTCTGGGGAGCGACAGTCCGGTGCCTTTTTTTTTTTTTTTTAATAAAAATCAGAACCTCTCGGCTCTGGCTCCTGCCATTCTGGGGAGCAACAGTCCGGTTCCTATTCCCCCGGCAAGTCAAATATGGATACAATGAAGACACACGCACACTCCTCCCCATTATGGTTGAGAGGCCCGAGTGGACGGCATTGATTACTTCCCTAGGGAAGGATGTACCACCCCTCACCCCTGCCTAAGTTAGCCTATATTCTCTACCTTCTGATTCTCTGAGCCGCCTGGCTCCAAGCTCCTCTCAGCTGAGTGCTGTGGGATGAACCTGAATGCTAGAGCTGATTTTCTAGACTGCATTTGCGGTAAAAGAGATCTGCTACATTTTTCTGGGGAGACAGTCCGGTTCCTCCTTCTTCTTTTTTTTTTTTTTTCGGTTCCTATACCCCCAGTTAGCCAAATTTGAATTTGAATACATAAAAAACTCGTGCACGCTCCTCCCCATTATGAATGGGAGGCCCGAGTAGGCGGCATTGATTGCTGCCATGAGGAAGGATGTACCACCCCTCCCCCCTGCCTATGCTATCCTATCGTACTTCATTTATCATACCGTCCTCTTGCTCTGCTAAGTTTTGGATACCTGTCTACGGAGGCAAATAGGACAAAAAAAAAAAAGGCTGGTCAGAGAGAATCTTTTCCCGGATAGCGCAATTTTTGAAAAAGGGGCTGCCGGCGCCGGGACTTTCCCGTTGTACGGCCGTAGCCTTGGGCTTTTGTTTTACTTTGTTTCTACTTTCTTAACTTTGGTACTGTGAGCTTGGGGGACAGCCGCTGCCGGCGAGTGGGGCTACGTCAAGTCCCGCAGTGTTTTTGGAAGTTTTCACACTAGCCGTTTCCTAGTTGATTTCGGCAGCAGAACTAGATATAAGCGAGTACTGGGAGCTTGTTCTCCTCTTAACCTGAGCAGCGGACCGAAGGGTTGAGCGCTGGTGCGGATTCATCAGCGGTATTTTGCAGGGATTCTATGCTGTGATAGTAAAGTCCTCTTAACCTGTTATGTAATATCATTGCGTGGAGCTACAAGATCGACCTTGCAGTGGAGCATGGGGAACGATCTAGTAGCGCCGTCAGTATTCTACTGATGTGCTTCATTTCTTCTACTTAGTAATTACACATCATAATATTTTTTATCTTTGCGTTGCCGGGGGGTAAGTTTCTCTTCGATCAGCCTCGTTTTGCTCCTCACCTCGCGATCTGGTATCTGATGACGACGTATCTTGCTCCTACACTGGGCTAATGAACTGGAGGCGGTTCGCGTGCCATAGCGGCAAGGTAGGCGCTGATATTCCTGGGTTGAAGCGCAATACAGATTGGTGAGTGACGGGGTAGTGGCACGTGTGCGGAATTTCACGTAGGATAGTTGTGTATTTCTGTGTTGGGGGAGGTATTACCTAGAGGTGATGACCGGCGACGACGGTACGAAGGATTGCGAGTACATGGAAGTTGGGGGTGGAGCGTACTTCATGACGGGTGTAGGGGGACGTGTGTAGACTTGCGGAGGATTGCGAGTTCAAGGACCTTGAGGGGGCCTACTTCATAGCGGTATAGGGAGTAGTGGGGGTTGTCAGGGGAGTTGCGCATGGCGGACAAGTGAGGGCCGGTGGGTAGGAAATACAGTGGCTTATGAACCGGCGATCATTGGCGTGAGGGGCTCGAGCTTACCTTGCGTGGATACGATGAGTTCGAGCGCGACATATCAAGCCGCTTCGATCTGGCTGAGTTTGCATCGGCTATCACGATCAACATACGGCTGACACGGTGCTCACGCGAAGGGAAGACGGGGCTGTGCGATGGGAAGATTGGAGCTGTTTTCTTGTGTTTCCGTGTGGTGTTTGACTTTTGTGCTTGATTGATTGTTTTTGTGCAGGAACTTTTACGATATTTTACATCACGGGAAGGGGAAGGGGGAGGTGGCCGAACTGCGGGAGGTACTGGATGGAGAATTCTTCCCCTACCTCGACGCATGAACAACCCCCAATGGCTCCATTCCAGCAGCCGCCTCCGAACTTCCCTTCTGGTTCGTACCAGCAGCCGATGCCTGCTCCTATTGCGCCATTCGGATTCGCGGCGGTACAGCAGCAACTCCCGCCTGGGGTACCATACCAGTGCAGCACTAATGGGCAACCTGGGCAGTGGCTTTACCTAGGGCAGCCCTTGACGTCCGTACCCAACAATGGTCAATATCAAGGCTATGGGCACGGGAATGGTGGGAACTACCCACCACGTGCATTCTTCACAAGGGAGCATGCAAAGTTTATTGATAAATTGAAGATGAAGGAGGCCATTGACGAGGCGAGGAGGAAGGATCTTGAGGAAATTACGAGACTGAAGGGTATTGGTAGTGAGGAGGGGACTTCAAAGGAGAGCAGGAGTAAGGGGAGGAAGCACAATGCGAAGGAGAAAGGGAAGGGGAAAGTTGTTGAAGATGGGAAAGTAGATGAATTGAAGAAATGGGTTGCAGAAAATTTTGGGGAGCCACTGAAAATTTTGGCTGAGAAATTGGAAGTTGTTGAGAAGAAGTCGAAGTTGTCAGATTGTGAGTTGGAGGAACTGAAACTATTAAGGGCGGAGAAGGAACTGAGGGAATTAAGGGAGAATTCTAGCAATGAAAAAAGAAAGAGAGACTTTACTCCATTTCGCCCAAGAATTGGGAAAGTAAGATCACGAACCAGTTTATTGAAGAAGGGTGGGAGGGCTCCGACCCCACTACCGGTTGAGGACTCGTCTGAAGAAGGGAGTAAAGGGAGGGATGCAGTGGTGCAGAATCTGGAGTGTAAGTTTGGAGGGTGAAAGCATGAAGGAAGTGTCAGTGTTGAAAGAGCTGATCCAGGAACTATTGGCAGCAAAAAGTAAGGAGGCCAGCAGTTGTAACTCCGGGGAAGATGGGAAGAAGATAGAAAAGAAGCAGGGAAAAGTTGAGCACGGAGGGAATGCTACTGAGAGAGGCGGAGAGCAGGAGGAGCTAGGGCCTGATACTGCAAGAGAAAATGGGAAGGATGATATAGCACCTGGATTATACTTCAGGGACCTAGTAGTCTACTACGATGCAATGCACTACACAAAGATTCAAGTCTTATGCAAGCAGAAAGGGATCGCTTACAGAAAGAAAGAAGCCGACGTGTGGGAGCTTGCCAGGCTTGACTTTGAGGTGCTGCAGAAGTTGGAGAAGCCTGGAGAGGATGAAAAAGCGGACAGTAGTGGTACGAGTGATGAGGAGGAGAAGAACAGGATAGTAGCTCCGAATCTGAGAAAGAAACAGACAATGATGATATTGCAGGAAACTGAAATAAGCTAAGCAAGAGATCCCTGCGTAGAGCCTGCAAAAGAATCTCCGCTTTCGTTTGTAAATGAGCTAACAACTTCGATAAAGAACTCAACACAATTTTGAAATTATTGGTACTTCTCTTGTGGCTGAGAGGGGATTCGAGATGGGGAAAAGCATATGTAAAATATTGGACGAAATTGACCAATGAACAGAGGGACAAGATTTTGAACGCAGATAAATGTGTATATGTGCTGATCTCTCCTTTCTATAAACTAACCTATGTTGGTAAGACTGAGAGAACGATGCAAACACGATGGCAGGAACATATACGGGTTGTCTCCTCCAAACACAAGCAGAAACTGCATAGGTGGTTGGAGAAGGTGGGTGTAAACTGTTATGTTGCACTGCCAATTTGGTTTGGGACGAGTGACGCTCTCATAAGAATGGAGAAACACACGATTGAAAGCTTAAATCTCGGTCTGAACACAAGAAGAATGAAGAAGAAACCAGACAATAGAAAAGCAAGAAAGCAGAAGAAAGATTTGCGATTTGTTGAAACTGTTAGAACTCCAATTTTATTTGATTGTCAACAGCTGGGTTTTTTGGGGGAACCCAGCCTCTTGAAGATTCTAAAGAAAGCATGCGACAGAAAAAGGTATGAGATTGCAAACGGAAAGGGAGATAAATGGTTGTATGCATGGGGATTTGTTAAGTTATTATACAGTAATAGTATTATTGAGATATCGGGGCGGATTATGCAGTTGAGGGATGCTAAGCAGCACATGCAGGAAGGTGGAAAATGGGCTATCATTGAACTGAGGAAGACTAAGAACAAGTATGAAAGGGGAAAGAAAGAGGCTATTATGATCCTCAGGGCACCTTGGAAAAGGAAGGCACTGTATAAGAAGAGCCTGGATGAAATACTTGAGATCAATTCCGGGATCAAACTGATTAAAACGGTGAGAGGAAGGCAAATTACACGTGGGATTATTACGAGAGTTGCAAAGAAGGTATATGGAATAAATCCCAGGTACACGATCATAGTGAAATTGTCGTTCTGCGATTCGGTGAGCAAAGGGAAAGTGCATAATTTCGTGAAAAATTGGTTGAATAATAAGATCACCCCTACCGCACTATCAGACCTGTTGGCTGGCAGGATGAGAACAGTCTGGCAGAAAAGGAAATCTGTCGGCGACATCCTGCATAACCATCAACGCTTCGTAAGAGGAAATGGTTGGCCATGCACTTGCGAAGCATTTAACCTGCCCAAAGTGCATGGGCATGTTCAGGTCAGATTGGACGACGTAGAGGGGGTTCGTGACTTTGTTCTAAATGCAAAGAACATCCCTTTCCCAGGAAGCTTAGTAACTGGGCAAGAAGTTAACTTGGCCTGTAATGCAGCAATGGATCCGCTGAAGAGGATGGACTGTATGGAAGAATCAGAAAAAAATCATATAAAAAGAAGTGAATATTGTGCAAATGGAGTTCCTCGGCTGAATGGATATAGCACTAAGTACGTACTTGGAGTGAAACAGGCCCTCACCAGACTGGTTCTTTCCCCCCTTGACAGGAACCCGTGAGCCACTCTTGTTGAATGTCCGGTGTCCTACGAAAGGGAGATGAGGAACACGTACAATGAGAATGAGAATTATGAGAAGATTGAGGAAACAGAAAGTAAGATTTTGAGTGAGTCAAAAGCTAAATATGTTAACCTTAAACTGGGTAAGATTGTGAGGTGGGAACACAGAGGTAGGCTACAACATGCCTGCATCCTCTCAAAAGACAAAGACTTAGACAGAAAAAGGTCGATTGTGCCTTCTTTTCTAAGTCCGACGTCAAGTGCAATGGGTTTTTTGGCAAAAAGCTTGAACTTCATGATTAAGAGACTGAAAGGGAGGCATTTCAACATAACAGGACCTAAGCAACTGAAGGACAGGATTGGGAAAGTAAATGAGGGTGCACACCGTGAGCTGGGACAGGATGTCAAAATGGTGGTCCGAACATATGACGTTAAACAAATGTTCACAAAATTGCCTCATCAGGAAATCGTGAAAGCAGTCAGATGGCTGATAGAGGTATTCCGAGACATAGGGCATGAATGGATTCGAGTAAAGACGACCAGGAAGAAGGCGACTTTTGGAAAGTCACATGGGGAAATGGGCTGGAAATCAATTCGAATGAGTGAACTTGTGACTTTAACCATTTTTCAGCTAGAACACACCTTCTTTTACTCCATGAATCAGATCCTGAAACAGACTGTCTGGATCCCCATGGGAGGAAGGGCAAGTCCTCCGTTGGCAAATGTCTTGTGTATTTGTGCAGAACAACAGTTCATCTCCAGCCTGGGGGCATATGCGAAGTACATCGATGGAAGCAGATTCGTCGATGACCTACTATTAATTGGCTGGTATGATACAAGGGAAGAATTTGGGGAAGGCAGGATCAACAGGATCCTTGATAAGATACGGGAGTGTTATCACCAGGAGCTGTCATTGGAACGGACGGATGCCGGGAACGGGCTCTTGGAATTCCTTGAGGCCAGATTGATAGTGACTGATTTTCCGGCCTGGATATATAGTCTGCACAAATTCAAAAACATCGACACAATCTGGGAAGGGAAGGGAGGGCATTTCAAAACTCTGAGGAGTTTTGAATCGTACGCCCCAAAGATACAGAAGTATGCCGCAATCTCAAACACACTGAGTCGGATTTGGGACAATGCAAACACTAAGGTGACTTTGTGGTTAAGCTTGATGACCTTTGTGAAGGAAATGAGGGTGGTTGGATACCCAAGGACTAAGAAGGATTGAAAGAAGAAAGGGTCCAGAGTCTGAGAAAGACATGATACGGCAAACGCTGAGATGGATTGAGACAAAAAAAGGGGGAGAAAGTGGGGGGGGGGAGGGGGGGGGGGTAGGTGGAAAGGCCTGAAGTTTTGAGGGGCTAAGATAGGGTTGTTTTGGATACCTGTCTACGGAGGCAAATCAGACAAAAAAAAACAAGGCTGGTCAGAGAGAATCTTTTCCCGGATAGCGCAATTTTTGAAAGAGGGGCTGCTGCCGCCGGGACTTTTCCGTTGTACGGCCGTACCCTTGGGCTTTTGTTTTACTTTGTTTCTACTTTTTTAACTTTGGTACTGTGAGCTTAGGGGACAGCCGCTGCCGGCGAGTGGGGCTACGTCAAATCCCCGTAGTGTTTTTGAAAGTTTTCACACTAGCCGTTTCCTAGTTGATTTCGGCAGCAGAACTAGATATAAGCGAGTACTGGGAGTTTGTTCTCCTCTTAACCTAAGCAGCGGACAAAAGGGTTGAGCGCTGGTGCGGATTCATCAGCGGTATTTTGCAGGGATTCTATGTTGTGATAGTAAAGTCCGTGGATTCCTGTTATGTAATATTTTTCCTCTCAGGCCGAATAGATCGACCTGACATATGGCTCTTGAATACCAAGAAAAACCCTTAGGTACTTCCCCCTATGCTATCCTGGTCCCATATATTGCCTATCCGGTCTCTTGCAACCTAGTTCCCTTGAATTTTCCTTCTCTAACAGCCATTTCGTCAAAACGGACATATTATATTTTTTGAACGAAATCAAAACTGACTTTTTTTGCCAAAATCCGGTCGGAATTTTTTGATCCTGGGGGTCCGGCGTTCCCAAAACGCCGGACCCCCCTGGTCTATGGTTGAGACCAGATACTTTTTTTTTTTT
>BFEA01000319.1:293965-307879 GCA_003427395.1 Chara braunii | reverse complement strand
TTTTTTTTAATCTGGTCTCAACCATAGACCAGGGGGGTCCGGCGTTTTGGGAACACTGGACCCCCAAGAGCAAAAAATTCCGACCGGATTTTGGCAAAAAAAATCAGTTTTGATTTCGTTCAAAAAATATAATATGTCCGTTTTGACGAAATGGCTGTTCTCTTGTCCTCTCTACTTTCAATTCTTTGCCAGCTGACTTCAACCATTAAACCTAACCCCCCCTCTGTTTCCGGCGACTATCACCCTTAAACCCTAAGCCCTCCCTGTACCCGAGCTGTTTTTTCTTGGGGACTACCACCCTTAAATCCTAAGCCCTCCCTGTAATGTCTTCCTTTTCCTGCACAAATGTCCTTCATCCCTTAATTTCTATTACCCTCCTCTCCATTTGAACATCAAATGTGCTCCCTGGATAGTTGCTACTGCCCCATTGCCTAATACATTTTGCTTGAAGCATTTCATGATTTCTTTCTCTTGCTGTGGCTGCTGACGTACTTGGTTTCTCACTACTTTCCACTGGGCCTTGAGATGTGTTTCGGTGAGGGTTAGGAAAATCTCCCTCGCCTCTTGCCTATGCATTGTTGTAACCTCAATTGTGATCTGGCATCGACGCTTCCAAATAGTCCAGAGGGCGTATTGTCTTGCCAACTGGAACATGTTTTTCTGAAAAGGATGCCATTCATTGTTTGGGAATTTGTAAACCCAACAGTAAAGAAGTCTTTGAGTCTGGGAAAGCAATCTCTGTTACTTGGCTCCAGATACCCCTGGCCCCTTCCCAGATCGCAACTGCCTCTTCACATTCCAATAGGCAATGCTGCATTGTTTCTGGCACTCTTTCCTGACATACCCTGCATAACTCATTTTCCTCACTCCTCTGTGTTTGGCTTCTTCTTTCATTAAGCCAGACGTTCACTGGGAGTGCCACATGAGCAATTAGCCATTGCATGCTTCTAACCGGGCCCAACCGTATCACCCCAATGTCTGCCCAAGGAATGCATGCCCGTTGTCCTCTGGGTACCCCTACCCTTTTCTCCCATTTCTTGAGCAGCATCGGTGTCACGGAGTAAGATTGACTCCTCAATTTATACCCTATTCTTGTGGTGTAGTGTAGGATATTTACTCTCCTTGATGTTTCTGTTTGAAAACGTTTGATGTTCCATGCCCATTCCACCGGATCCACTTCCAGCTCCTCAATGAGCACTGCTGGATTGTATACTGTAAATATCTCTGTTTCCACCACCCTGACTTTTCTCAAATATTGTTTCAAGATGAATATTGGTGTTTTAGTTTCACTATCCAGTTGGGACGTCGTGATGGATGGCTGGAGTATGTGATATTTATCTGCTATTAGCCAGTCTGGTCTGGAAGGCTCTGGCCCCCATATCCTGAAGACTTCCTTGGGTTCCTTATCGTCTTCCCATGTGGCCCAATCTCCCATTCCCCACTGCGTTCCGGTCTGCAGTAGAAGCTTCCATGCTTGCGGTACGGCTCCTAAAACGATTTCTAGATTTTTCGACAGTCTGGTTCCTATTCCCCCGGCAAGTCAATAATGGATACAATGAAAACACACGCATGCTCCTCCCCATTATGGCTAGGAGTCCCGAGTGGGCAGCATTGATTACTTCCTTAGGGAAGGATGTACCACCCCTTACCCCTGCCTAAGCTGGCCTATATGTACTATGTCTGGATTCTATGGGCCGCCTAGCTCCTAGCTCCTCTCGGCTGAGAACTGTCGGATACACCTGTAATCTGGAGCTGCTGTTTGGGGCTGGTAACCAAGGAATTGTTACAGTCTGATTCTACAAGGCTATACCCGATTGTGGAAAGCGGGACTCTTATGAAATTGCTACTCCTTGACCTCAGTGAGATTTTATCTTCTAACCCCCCTCTCTCTCCGCCCTTAGGTTGTCGGGTACTCCATAACTTATCAGTACTGCTATTTCTGCCCCTTGGCTTCTCTTAAACCCTAAACCCTAGGCTATCCTGGTCGTCTGATATACAAAATTTATTATAATTTATTTCCCTGGAGGGGGCTATCCCCTTGCCCTTTTTGGCCTTACCTATTGCTCTCTCATGGTCTGTGTTGTACTTATAACCCGAACCTAACAAGGTTGAGCACACCTCCGACTTGGTCCTTGGCTCTTGTATCGTCTAAGGTTTTTCCTTGTTTGGCTGGCTGAGCATTAGTCTTGGACTGTCAGATTGGTTGGGTAGGTTCGGGATGTGTAGTGTTAGTGTGGGGTGGGCTACATTGGGGCGATGGGGACTCTATCCTGAGTTCATGGCAATGTTTGTGAGGTGAGATCTGCTTCTTGGCGTCCCTGCAATGTGTGGTTGAGATTGGCCGCTACCTCTCGACTGCCCAAACCTAATACAGTCCTTTTCTATTGTCGTCATTTTCCCGTCTCCTAGTTGTTGTTGTTGTTTTTTTATTCTTCAAAGATTTTGTCTTTATTTTCTATATTTTGCTTAATATATTTGTAGGTTCTTTTCCAGCATCCTCTGTATTATGTGTCTATTAGTTGCAGTGATCCTTCCCAAGCTTCTTGAGCCGCCATCGGCGAATTGTCGATGGTCTCCTGACATCTGCGCTTCCAGATTGACCACAATTTGGCCAGTCTCAATACGTGGTAGAGCGAAAGTTCACAACTTTGCCAAGTGGTAGGTGTGTGAAGTCCTAGGAGCACGGTAGTTGGATCGTTTGGTAGAGTTTTGTCCGTGATTGAGTTCCATAGTTCAGTTGCTCTTGTCCACAATTGCATTGCTTTGGGACATGTTAAGAGGCAGTGGTAAAAATTTATACTGCATTTTCCTGGCAAATGACACATAGTTCTTGTAATGGTGATCTTGGCAGTGTGCTGCATCTTTTGTTTAGCCATTGACTGACTGGTAATGCCAAGTAAGCTAATTGCCATTGGAAGCTTCTTATCCTCTACTTGAAGTGATGGCCATAAATTTTCCCATGATCTGACCCAAGATCTGCGTTGTGGTAGGTTGAGATGTGCTTCCCATCTCCGACTGATGACCTGTGCTATCGGGTGAGATCTCATCCTTAGTGTGTATCCTAATTTGGTGGTATACTCTAAGATGTTAGTTCTTTTTTCTATTGCGAGTCTTCCTGTTCTTCGTTTCCATGCCCATTCAACTGGGCCAAATTCTAAGTCTTGTATGCATGTTGTGGAGCTGTAGATTTTGCATTTATCATTTTCAACCACCCTAACCTTCCGTACTGTGTTCTTTGGGAGCGCTATCTCCCCTGTTGAGGTCATGCTTGATAAGCTTGTGGTAGTGTCTGGGTCTTCCATTGCGTACATGTCAGAGATGAGCCAGATGTTCCTGGGACCTTCCCTTGAACGTAGTAGGTAGGCCGTGCTCAGGGTGGTGTCCTTTGTGTTTGTTAACCACTCCCCGGGTGACCATTTGAAAGGCCTTTTCAGGAGGGTTAACCAGTTCTCCGACATTGAGATTAGGATGTTATTGAGGTTATCCTGCACTTTATGGCATCCTTTCGTGGATTGCCTCAGTTCTCCCGCCGTTTTCCATCTTCCTTCTGATTGAGACCAGAGATGCTTGATTTGCCATATTCCTTTTTCTACCCATGACTTCCACTTAAGATTGGCTGTTGTAAGTGTCGACGGTTTGCCCTGGGGTCCTAAGATCCACTGATTGCAGAATATGGGTTGATGGAGAACTTCTTCCTCGAACTTTGGCTCCCTTACCTTTTCTGGGAATATTTCCCTCCAGGTTATTAAAAGATTACTCCAAAAATCCCCAGTGTGCCCCTCCTCTGGCTCGTATGCCCCCGGATTTCTGCTGGTGGTTTCCCTGGTCCAAGATTTTGACATTACCCAAAACAGGCCTCTCATATTTCTGGGCGTTTCGACCTTTGTGAGCTGGTTAATTCTTTGTAGGCCCAGCTCGATCCAGCGGAGGTTATTATTTGCTAAAATTTTCATAATCCATTTAGTCAGTAATGCTTTTATTTGGATCTCTAGTCGAGCACTCTGAGGCCTCCTTTTGCTTTCGATTGGGTGACGTACCTCCATGCCACTTTGGAGATGAAGTGGGTTTTAAAAGGGCCCCCTGTCCACAGATATGCAGTTGCCTTCCTCCTCAATTGTAATCTCGCCTGTTTGATTGGTGTCCAAATGGTTGAGGCGTACCATCACATTGAGAAGGTAGAGGCATTTGGGATTAGGGCTCTTTCGAAGATTGAAGTATAGACTCTGGACCAGCTGCCCAATTTGGCTATCATTTTACTCATGATTGTCGGGGCCATTGAGTAGTTCGGGCCTGATTTGGAGACTTGGATTCCCAAAAATCTCAGGGGCTCCTTGCCTTTAGCCCAACTCGTTCCTTCTGGTGTATTTTGTGGCGTTTTGACTTGGGGGTCTGTTAGCCAAGCATGGAAAAAATGGGCGTGGGCCCCAACTTTAGGAAGTGGGTCAAGATCCTCTATGCTTAGGCCCAAGGAAGAGTCAAAGTCAATGGCCACATATCACAACCTTACCAAATGTCACGTTCCGTACACCAAGGGGACCCTTTAGCAGCTTCGATTTTCCTGTTCATCATGGAAGCCATTGCGTCCTTCCTAAGAAAAGACCCCTCAATAGAAAGACTACTAGAGGATAACCAACACCCACCATATGTCCCGACCACAATCCTCTTTGTGGATGACTTCACTGTCATGGCGTTCATTTTTTTGTCCTGTATGTATCTGACATATTCTGTTAGGGTCATTACATTGTCTAATATGAACCTTCCTAGAATGAAACCTGTTTGGTCTAGATGAAAGCAATTCCTTGTTATTGTTCTTATTTTGTTAGCCAACAATTTCGCTAACATTTTATATGTCACTGTGAGTAAGGATATTGGTATGTAGTTCCTTATGTTCGTTGGGTCTCCTTTCTTATATAGGAGGGAGACGACTCCTATACTTAGATGTTCTCCCAATGTGCCTTTCTCTCAGGCTTTCCCAAGGAATTGGAAAAATTATGTGCCCAACACTGGTCAGAATGCTACCCAGAATTCCTTGGACAGGCCATCAATTCCGGGTGTTTTGTTGGGCTTCATAGACTATAGGGCTTCGAATAGCTCTTATTCTGTGATTGGGGCGTCCAGAGTTGTGGCTTGTTCTGTTGTGATTGTTTTATCCAGGTAGGTGATGAATGTGTTTCTAGCCTGTTTTGTTTCTTGCTGTGTGTAATCCTGTTTCTTTGAGGTGTAGAGGTTCTTGAAGAAAGTTACTGTCGTTGTCAGCATTAACTGTGGATCTGAAGAGAGACCCTACTCAGTTTGTAGTTGGTCGATGCTTGCATTGCTGGCATTAGATTTAATTTTGTGAAAGAAGTATGTGGTCATTCTCTCTCCTTCCTCCCATTCTTTCACCCTTGCTTGCATTCTCATACCTTTGTTCCTCCGCTCCTCACATTCGGTCATTTCCTGTCTGGCTTGCTCCAACGCTCTCTCGTAAAGGGAAGAACCTAGGTGGGAGATGAGGTTGCTTTCTGCTAGTTTTATGGTATGTTGAAGCTCGTCTTCCCTTAATTTTCTTTTACTAGCCAGTATCCTTGATGCTTTTGTTGTGGCTTCAGATAGTGTTGTGACCAGATTAAGGAAGTCTAGGTTAGTGTGGAGATGTGTTGACTTCTATTCCTTTTTACATAGGTAAATTCTTTACTATCTGGGTATTTGACTCTGTACAGGTCTAACAGGTTCTTTTCCGTCATTATGTCGTGGATGGGGAGTGCTTCGCTCCATGCCACATTCTCTGTTGGGGAGCTCCCTCCCGAGGGGCGGTCCATTGTTGGGTCGAGAACAACATTCCAATCACCTGCTAGGAGTAGGTGCCTATAGGGGTCATATTTTGGGGCTAGTTGTTCGATTAAATCCCTTCTTTGAGGTAGTGTGTTGGGGCAGTAGATGAAGAGGATTTGAAATTGGTCTTCTAAGAATTGAAATTTTATGCTCGCCCATCTTCTTTCCGCGGTGTCAATGTCAGATGATTATATAGATATCTTATTGGTTGTCCTAACTTTGACATGTAGAAGTACGACGACTCCCGCAGAGTGAGGTAGATGAGAAGGGGCCCAAGTCGCTTCTTTCACCCACTGGAGTTTTTTCATTATCTGGTTCTCTGTTCTTTGGTCATTCTGCGATTGAGTCAAGTGAGTTTCCTGAATGCATAGTATGTCCGGGGGTGAACTGCTATACCAATTGGTGACCTTTGTTATGTTATCCCACTTGCGTTGATTAATGAGGAGTGAGAACATGTCGTTTACATTCCGTGAGATAATCTTCAGATTCCGTTCTCTTTTGCGGAGACCAAACTTTCTGTAGATGGGGGTTGGTTGCACGCCCCTGTTGGAGTCCCCCATTGTCCCAGCCTATTTGATCTCGTGTCCATTCCCATGCTACTAACGCGGTTTAAGAGCCAGTAGGGCCACGGTACCCAGCACAGAGCGTCATTAAGATCTGCCTTTTCCTCGAGTTGTGAAATCATGGGTCTGAGATCTGCACACAGCGAACTGCCCTCCTGATCTTTCCATTTTTCGCTCGCTTCCTTCTTGGTTCCCAGAATGTGCGCTCTAGCTGACACCGCATCAAATATCCTCTTTTTCATATGCTACTGCGTACAGTCCTGATCCATGACTGTTAGTAGCGCCATGGATTTATGGTATGCAATTTTCCAGGTTTCGTATTTGCTGTTCCATCTGTATGGGATTATTGTGTGCCGTTTGGGATTGGAGCGAGCATCCAGTCTGACCGCTGCCTCTATTTCTCTGTTGTACCCTGTGACAATGTCTTTGAGATTAAGACAGTTTTCATCCAATTCCCTGTTCTGATCACGCACGACATTGACCTATGCTTCAAGAATGGCTGCCTGTCTGTTGAGCTCATCCACACTTTATGTGTCCTCTGTGGTCTAATTCGTTTGTTATTCTGCCTTTGAGTTACTTGCTGTGTTTCTTTGCCTTTTAACTCTCTTTCATGCATTTTTCTCCTCGTAGGTTTTGGGTCATTCGAAGTGTTGTGCATAGCTGCTCAGATCCACCTGGATTTCATCCTTTTCCACCTTCGTTTTCAGACCGTATTGCGCTGCAGAAAACTCATTGATCTCCTTTTTTTTCTCTAGCAATTCAAACTTGTTTTCCGTGCTTATGTCATTGGCCATTGTCGTCACTGCTTTGAGATTTCGGAGATGTTTGTGATGGGCAAGTCTTACTTCGAATTCCACTGTTCTTGCCCTCTCCAGCGATCTGACGTACTGCTGTACGTATTCAACGGAATCCTCGTCATCCTCCTCCATATCCGTGTCGTCCTCATTCCACTCATCATCCGATTCCTCATCGTCCTTTTCAGATTGTTTCTCATCTTCTTCCTTGGAGGACTAGGATGCCTTTGACCCTGCTCTATCCCTTTTTTTACCCCTTTCTGAGGTTAGGGAGCAGTTCATGTCCTCCTCCCCTTCTTCCAGGCCCGTTGCCTTTGGTAGCACTTTGCCTTCTCCCTGCGCAGTGTTTGATTGCTTAGTATGTTCGCTTCCATCCGTTTTCATGTTTGTCGGTAGGGCACTTGCCATTCCAACCGACTGTTGCTTTTTTTTCCCCGTAGCACTAACATTTGTTTATCTTTCTGATTTTTCAGGTTCGCGTTTCAAAGATCCATCGATACAGAGGCTATCCTCATCCCGAGTTTTGGAGGCTGCGGATTTGGGCGTCGAGCAAGCTGAGTCCGACGGCAGCTCCTAGGTTGTTATGACCCTTAGGTTTTCCAGGTAGGCCTTCTCAGCATTTTGTCCAATTTCGTGCATTTCCTTCATTGATTCTAGTCTATACTTTTCATCATGCAGTCCTGCTTTGCAAACTACCTGTTCCATACGGAAGCCTGTGTTTCTATCTTCCATTCGCTTGGCTTCTACAGACCTCCATCTGTTGTCGTAGGGAGGGTAGATGTCTTGTTTGAACTTGGGTTTCCCCTGTAAGACCCAAATCCACTTGGGATTTTCGAGGTTATCGTCGAAAATCCAGCCCTTAAACTGAGCATTGTTAATGTACCATACCCCTGGTTTGACATCGCATTCGATTAATATTGATTGTCTGAGTACCATCTTTCTTCCCTTTTCTCTCATCTGCGGACAATGCATGCCCATGTGTCCCTGTTTTCTGCAGCGAAAATAGTAAGGGTTCGTTGTGGTGGAGATGAAGATTGTGATGCGTTGGCCATTCTTTCGGAAGATCCACGTGTCTGGGAAATTTGGCGTCGTGCTTGAGGATATCAGGAGGCATGCCACTCTCGAGTCATGGTTAGGTGCCATGAAGTCAGGATTGGCTGGTAGTCAGTCTATGATGGGGTTGTTGGGGAAATTCCTCCTGCAGCCTTTTCTAGAGGAAGTTGTGCATTCCTTCGGACAGGTTATCGAACTGCACCTAAAAGTGGTTTCGGAGCATCGTATGCCTGTGTCTGGAAGCTTCCACCTGAGGTTCCGTGGGCGGTTTCCATCTCTGGATTGTGACCACCGATCCTTTGCACTTCAGTGAACCCAGGGAGATAAGGAATTCGGCATAGGAGGGATCGACACACAGGATCATGACTGTGTACCTACCTCTTTTGTGGTAGGGGACGTTCGGATCTGTGCCAGGTATGCTCTATATTTCTCTGAGTTTGTCCATCACCCATTCCCTCTTTTCATTAAGGGGCAAATCCCTGTTTTTGTTCGTGAAATTGAAGAGCACAGCGTTGTCGTAGCAAACACCCTTACAAGGGTATTTGTCATCATTTTTAAAGGTCGCACAAGGTGCGTCCTTGATCAACGTAGCATGCTGATGGGGCAAATCCTGTCAGGACGCTCACCTCGGCAACCTCGCTCTTAGCGAGACTCTAAGTCAAATACGACCGAATAAGAGAATGTGTGGGGCACGCCGCACGCGTTATTGCGTTGCACTGTGAAGTGACCGTTAGTCCTCGGCAGCATCAGGGCGGCGAAAGATGTCAAAGCCATAGGGTTCGGTTACCTTTTTCTGTAGTTTTCAATTTGATTATATTTTTCTTTTATTTTATAGAGGCGAGCTTTACTCTGCAAACTAGCCCGACCTCTAGCGGGGCTTATCGCGAGGGAGATAAAGATCTTACTTTGCACATGCGCAGGAAAATTGTGCTTGACGACGCGTTAAAAGGTGCGGCCTTCTCAGGCTTAGCATGAGGGAAGCCGAGAGCTTCAGCGATACAAATGGTGTACCAGACGGCCAGGGTACCAGGCAACCACAAACCTAGGCAAGGGAGTCATCTACTGAAGGCCAGGGGGTTGGCCGGTAGGCCAAGGCGAAGGCCTGGTTTGTGCAGGTAGGACCAATTACGGTCCTGTGACTATTCATAGCAGGGTCGTGCCTCCCTAACTCAGACTTGGGCTTAGCCCTATTGGTTACAATATTGGACTTCTGGGCGACAAGTTTGGGGTTCGAGGTCAGCAAGCGGCGATGGAGCAGAAGGAGCGCGACTGGCAGAGACTGAGGGGTCGAGGGTGTTAAGGGAAGAGGGCGTTGGCAGGTCCTCGCCCTCTTCAATTCTACTATTTTATTTTGTTCATTTACTTTTATTTTATTTTTCTCCATTTTCCCGTATGTTGACCAGGCCGGAAATTGGCTTCGGGACCGACAACAAAGAAGTACCACGAGGGCGGATGAAAAGAACCTTCGAGAGAAAGCTAAAAGAGTGATAGGAATTAACGAGCAGGAAGTGGATGGAGGAAAGCCGTGCATCCCCGTCTAGGCAGGATGAACGACGACTGCGTTATCGCTCTCCTTGCATGAACACAGGAGTGCGTGCCAGTATTGGGCTGCAGTACCTAGCATTGCAGACAGGGGCTATTAGAACCCCCTCGAGTGGCAGTTGTGGTAGTTGAGGACCCTGAACACGTGCCTCTTTTTTTTGGGCAGGTCCGTTTGACTTCCTGCGTGGTCGGGATGCTGACGAAATCCCTACATCTTCCCCGTCTTGATACACGGACCAAGGGGTTCAACGTACATATGAGCCGGTGGGTGCTTAGCCCACTAGGCAGAGGAAGCCTGAGTGGCGGAATTCCCCCTGCAAGTGCACCGTCCGCCGACACAGTCTGCTGTGAGAAGTCAGAGTGTAGACAGGCCTATGGGATCTGCCACTGGGCCTAGCTCAGTTGGTACAGCCGTGGACTGCTGAAAGTAGGCCAGTAGGACTAGCACCTGCAGACCTAGCTTAGTTGCTACACCACGAACTGCAGAAAGTGGGCCTGTGGGACCAGCTCCTCCGAACCTAGCTCAGACTGGCACACCCACGGACTGTGGAAATACAGATCCAAGATAACTCCATTGAAGGCAGAAGAGAGGGAGCTTTACGGTGCAGGTGAAATGTCACTACTTTCAACTTTATTTTTACTTATTTCATAAGGTGGAGCTAGGGCTCTGCCCCTGCCTCTCGGTCCAAGGTGCGGGTGCTCGTGGCCTGCCTGATCCAAGCGAAAGACACTGCCAGGTGGGGAGTTTGGTCGAGTCGACATATCTATTAGGGCGTAATGCAATTGTCCCGAAGTGAGTTCAATGTACGTGCGAGCTGGTGGGTGTTGGAAGAAATCCCAGGGGCGGAAACCCCTTTGTGTGTGCACCTTCTGCCACACACCACCTGCTGAAGAGTTGGGTGTGAGCTGCCCATTTGGGGCCCGAAAGACTGTAGACTGTGCCTGGACAAGGCACAGTCAGAGGGGACTTGAGTATGAGCAGGCGTGGGACCCAAAAGAAAAAAAATAAAATGATGAACTATGCCTGAGTTGGGCTACAAGGCCAGAAGAAACTGGCAAGAAGGAACTCAGGCGGGGGCTTGCAGCTATACGGGCACACAGATCATTCGCCGGACTGTAGTATAGGGCCGAACGACTGATGGAACCAGCCGGCAGCTGATTCCCCTTGAAGTGGCAGCTGGTCCCCCTCTAAAGCAGGCCCAGCGGGACTGATGCATGAATCGTTCGTTCGAACTTGGGTATAGGGGCGAAAAGGCTAACGTTAGTAGTCAGTTCCGTCTGGAGTTTCTCCTCAGCAGTACTCATGTGTGAGTCGCCCGACGGGCTTGGCCATAGGGGCGAAAGACATACCATACTCATTCACATCCAGTTTTCCTCCAAAATATCCTTCCTACGACAAGCGCTACCGGACTGAATCCGGCTGGGCTGCGCAAACGAAGGATGCGACGGGCTGCGCTAAGCACCAACGGAGGTAGGAGGCCAATGGAAGACGAGAAGAAGAGACAAGGTAGGAAATGAGACAACGATGGGCGTAAGGAAGACAAACGTAAGGGGGATTGAGGTTGGTAAGAGGAGAGAGCTGTGGTGTAGGTGAGAGAAAGGAGGGGTAAAGCAAATAAGGGGGCAAAAGCTGTGTGAATCTGGTCGGGAACCAGACCAGACACACGAGGACAAACAGAAAAGTGAAGAAGGCAGGGGATGAAACTGGTATGGTGGAAGTAAAAAGCCATAACTTACGTGTTTTCTGATGGAATGAGGCAAAACAAGGTGAGATCTGAGGTTTTGGGGGAAAGGCGAAACCGAATCTACAGTTGAGTTGAGCAAAGAATTAGTAGAAGAAGAGAGAGGAGAAAAAGAAGGACCGGAGAAAGAGAGAGGAAGAACAAAAGGGAAGGTGACGGGTCTCGGTCATTCCTCGACCGATTTAGACGATCTAAGAGGCGAAGTAGGGGTTTTTAGACGGCGCGAACCAAGTGGCCACGCCAGATTTCTCATTTGATTGCTGATTCGGTCGGTACTGACTGTAGAAGCTGTGTGCGGTGCTGCCATTCGAAGCAAAGAGGGGAATGAAAGCGGTAAATCTTGGTCGATTCTTGACCATTCTTTACGATCTGAGAGGCGAAGTGGAGGTTTTGAGGCATCGTGAATCAAGTGTCCGCGCCAGATTTCACATTTGGTGACTGGTTTGGCCAGTACGGGGGGTGAGAGTTTGGGAAGACTCTTGACTCAGCGATGGACGTCAACAGAGCTTACCTTCGAGGTGCTTCTCGATTGATGCGAGGTTCGTTTGTCTGAGAACTGATCTGCCCTTCATCATAGCTATATGACTCACCATTATAAGCCGTGTACCTGTCAGGAATGAATTAACTTGGCCGCAATTGGGGACTAGGTGCATTAGGAAGGAAGCAAGAGTGGGAGCGAGGAGTAGGACCAAGGGGCGACTGTGCGACTCTTCGAGGTTCGTCATGCATACCACCACGATTGCTGAAGCTACTTGCTAGAATCATGGTCATCCTTCGTAGTGGCGGCGACCCCAAAGGTGCTTATGATGCCGCTCGTCACTATGCTCATTCTCTTTGAAATCACGCCCTTCGTTGAATGGGCATTGAGGTCGTGTTCACTAAAACGTTTGTCACATTGGTCGTCCTAATTGATGTATCCTCGACCGCTCGGTGGTGGTAAATGGGGAAAGGTAGCATATGGGTATGCTCGGAGGTGAGAAAAACTGAGGGAGCCTGAAGGTGAGAGTAAGTGGAAGGGGTATATTAAGAAAGGGTGCTGAAAATTTGTCGGCACCTAGCCGCATAAGTCGACTGGGTGCATCGGGGAATTAAAGCAACATGGGGATGAGCGTCAGTCACGTACCTTTCTGATGCTCCAACGGAGGGGTCAATTTCAGTCTGGATTTTTGAGGAGCACTTTGGCAGCTAAGTACATTTGACTAAGTACAAGAGCAATGAAGGAGAAAAGTAATAAGGGCAGAATAGCACGTACCTGCTATGACCCGTAGGCTGTGTCAATTGGCGAGGTACAGCTAGTTCCGAGTGTGTTAAATTACTGCATATCTGATATTGGCTGTTATTTTGCGGGTTCTACATATTGCTGTTTTGGTTTCTGGTGCAGACTTAGATTGTTGTCACTTCCTTTTCAGTGAGATGTTGATGGCTCCTTGATGCCACTGCTGGCATTGAGCTTCGCTTGAAAGGCGACTGATGTAAGTTACTAAGAGTGTTAGTCACATAGAGATCAGAGAGGCTGTTGTCAGCGTTGGACATTGGCCACTGCTGGCTGGCTAAAGATCAGGTGGCGACTATTTGTTGAAAACAGAGACTATTGGTAGCTGTCTGGGAGCTGAACGCCGCTGGGAGGGATAGCCACGCCGCACCTCTTCCCTTGCAGTGTTATGTCATTTCACTACTATTGCTCAACGTCATATTGGACAGTCAGATTTTCACTGTGATCTAGCAAGCTGAAGTTGCATCAACTTACCTGCTGGACTGTGTGTTGCTCACACAGTCGAAGGAGCAGCAACAGACCAACAGCAGACAGGGGACTTACCTGTTGGATTGTGTGTTGCTCACACGGACGAAGGAGCAGCAACAGACCAGCTGCAGAGAGGGGACTTACCTGTTGGACTGTGTGTTGCTCACACAGACGAAGGAACAGCAACAAACCAGCAGCAGACAGAGGACTTACCTGTTGGACTGTGTTACATCTTCGACACCACACGGGTCCTACCGGACCCGACTTAGGGTTAGAGGGACACAGTAGAGCCTAAAGGCCCGACCTTGGGGGTACTACAGGCCGTAAAGGCCTCACTTTGGACCAGACCCGACGGGCAGGCCTAAACGACATTACCGTTTGGGCCTGGCAGCGCTCTTGAGGCTGCCGCCCGCCGGTTGGGGCTGAACCGTCCATCTTGACGGTTCAGGGCACGGCCAGGCCTCGCAGCATTGAGGCCGGCCTCTGCCCCACCGGTACAAAAGTACCAGTCCAGCCTCATTCAGGCCATCGACCCACTGGCACTCTAGCGGTGCAGTATGGTACGGCGCAACAGCGCTGGCGCTATACTTAGCGCAGGAGCCCGAGGAGCGGCAGCGCAGCAGCGGCAGCGAGCAGAGCAGCAGCAGCGGCGACTGAGCAGGATC
>BFEA01000319.1:261741-281032 GCA_003427395.1 Chara braunii | reverse complement strand
GGAGACGAGGTCCTCCTGACTGATCCGGTCGCTTTGCTCGTCTGCCTAAGACATTGAAATGGGGTTGGAGATGAGGTCCTCTTGACTGATCCGGTCGCTTTGCTGTTTCCCTAAGACATTGAAATGGGGCTGGAGATGAGGTCCTGCTGACTGATCCGGTCGCTTTGCTCGTCTATCTAAGACATTGAAATGGGGCTGGAGATGAGGTTTTGCTGACCAATCCGGTCGCTTTGCTAAGTCAGTCAGTTTTGCTTGTTAACAAAGGTCTGACTTTTCTCCTTAAGAGAATGGTCTAGGCTAGTGTGCTAGTGATTGCATGGGGTTTGATTGATAACTTGGAAAGTTAATGAACTAGGTCCTCTTCACTGATCCGGTCGCTTTGGTGTTTGCCTAAGACATTGAAATGGGGCTGGAGATGAGGTCCTGCTGACTGATCCGGTCGCTTTGCTCGTCTATCTAATTGAAATGGGGCTGGAGATGAGGTTTTGCTGACCAATCCGGTCGCTTTGCTAAGTCAGTCAGTTTTGCTTGTTAACAAAGGTGCTAGTGATTGCATGGGGTTTGACTGATAACTTGGAAAGTTAATGAACTGATAACTTGGAAAGTTAATGAACTAAGTAAAATACAGGAATAATGTTTTTGTGATCAAGACAAGTGAAATATGAAAACTTTGGATGAATGAACCCTTGTTTTGAATTGGATGAATGTATTGTGGACATGACATGCTTGTTGGTAATGACTTGTCTTTTGTTCAGGCTCTGTCTGCTTACTGCATAGTAGGGTAGTATGTTAGTGTTCGCCTTATGCTTGAGCGATAGGCAGGTAGATGTTCACTTTTGTTTTTACATTGTCTCTTCATGCATGGTTGCTTTGGTAGGACATTGGCTAGCCTCTGAGTTAGTAGAAGTTCAGGGAGCCTTTTTTTCTTAGGGGAGATGCTGCCGAAATTTCTGCTAAATACTCAAAGTTAGTCAGGTTTCAGAGATGTCAGCTAGGATAGGATATAGATTAGTCTTCGAAGTCAGTAGGAATTCTGGAAACCTTCTTTTCAAAAGGAAGTGTTGCCGAAATTTCTACGGAAACCAAAGAGTTAGTTTATTTTCAGATATTTTCAGAGTCACGAGTTTTTCTTTTTAGATTTGGTATAGTAAATTTTCTTCGAGCACACTTCCCTAAAGGAAGTGCTGCCAAAATTTTCAGGATTTCTACATCGTTACCAGATGCTACTGCTAAGTAGCTTAAAGTGCGATACTGAGTTGAACTCTGTTAACTCGACAGGCGATGTTTGCCTTGATCTTTGTGATACAGGTCATTACTACCTACGAGTGTTCTTCGAAATCTTGAGCTTCATCAACTTCTGCTATCAGATTGATAGCAGGTCAGTTTGCGACTCAACTCCTACCCGTCGTGATACCCACACCCAGATGTTTGTGACTCTGTAGGCGAAAGGCATTTCCATGTGAATAAAGTTCATATTCTCTGAACCTCTCTTGAATGGCTATGCAAAAGTTGTGTGAATCAGGACAGGCGGGTACGCCTTTGTTGAGTGGGGGTCGGATAGGAACGTGTGGGACATGAATTTGGGAGCAAAGAGGTTGAACACGTTTTGTGGCATCTGCGTGTGGAATTTTCATTGGACTTCATGTGTGTGCAGGTATGTATGGAAGTGAGGGCTCGCTCCTGAATTAAGGGAGATATGGATGAATGAATGAAGGGTGTGAGTGATAAGGTTCAACTACGGCTATGAGAATGACTCTCCCTGATTTCCTTCGAGACTCGCCCTTTTCTTTTTCTTGTTTTTCTCCTGCAGCACGCATATAGCGAATAGGCAGGAGTAGCCGAGCACAAAATTTAGTGCTCGACCTTTGATCGGACTGGGACTTAGTTTGGGTATGGCAAATTGCTCGCCAACCCGTGACTACTTGTATTTTCCTTCAACAGAGGAAGGACGAACGAGTCCCATCAAAAGGGGTTTTGCTTTTTATATTACTAGTCGGACGTTGGTCCTGAGCCTGGAATTTGATTTCCTTGTCCAGGACATCCCAGACTCTGGTCCAGCACAAAAGGTTTTTCCCCTTGAGTCGGACCTACGCCCCTTGGTTATCGTCACCCACTGCTTAAAAGACATGGGTGCCGCAAGGGCCGAACGACTTATCCTTCAACCGTGCAATACCGTGAAGGAGGAACCCTTTACGGTATATTTCGCTTTCGACACTTGAGTGTAGTACACAACCCCAAAACCCATGAGAGGTTGCGTGGTTGTGGGTAACGCATGAAGCGTCGCCATGATAGCAGATCAAGTGAGAACACACGACTGAGTATTATGGTTCCCTTAGCGGTTATATTCTTTTTATGTGACTCTGCATTGGGCTTCGCTCGGACGCTTTAGCTTTTCTAAGTTATGGGTCAGGCCGTATGAAAAAGGGACTAGGCTTATTTGTTTGTCTGAGTTAGTTTGTTATGTTGCGTGCCGCGTGGTTGAGTTAGGATATCCTAGTCGACCAACGTTGAATCGCACGTGGGAGATCAGCGCTACAGCATCATGGTTCCCATACGGGTCCGAGCTAGGCGTGGACCGCGCGTACCCCCTATGCGACAACATACGAAAAATGCCCTCGGTTGGGCCACCTCCGCTATTGCAAGTAAAAGCTTTCACGTGTGGTTCAGTAGCTGGGCGGGGATACACCCACCCAAGGGACGGTGACAGCTCCCACGGGTGGAGGTAAGTTGTACCTCGCGAGACCCTGTCCTGTCGTAGGGACTCGATGGAGGTATAGCTGGCGCACTCGGCCGGAGCAGCTCCGCCGCTTCCCTTTTCATGAAGCGACTTGCGAATTGTGCCAATCCTTCGATCGGGCTGGGGAGGTTCCCCAAGCGGGGACCGTGTGCTCGACAACGTGTTTTTCGTAAACTTAATTCACAGATTGTAGATCCCGCTTGGGGTACTCCCACACTTCGACTTCAACCTCCTGGCCATTTCCATCTTTGCTTGTTTCCTTTGTTTTGGTTATCTCCGTCTTAATCTCAGTCTTGCTCATCAGAAAGTCTAACACCCTTTGTCCCAAGGATTCGTATGTTGTTGTGGTTCTTTGCGTTCCTTGGGAAGACGAGTGGGTTGAGTCCGTTGGCGTTTGGGTTGTCGAATTCTTTGGGCTTAAATTGGAATCTGCTTGGGCTTGATCTTGTTACAACAGTGCCCTCCTGGCCGCTTGGAGGTAAGAGGTCGCCATCCTCCAAAAATTCGGCAGGGGGGGGGGTGAGCTTTGCCAGTCGGGGATGTAGGGTGGGACTTGTATCGGATAGCGGGGTACAATGTCTGATCGGCAGGCGAGAGTAACGGGTGGGTGGATGGTGAGCGGGGAGGGAGGGTGTCGTTGGGCGTGGGAGAGGGGCGGCAGTGTGGTTGGGGTAGGGCGCTGAGAGCGATAGCATGGATGTGATGGCAGTTGGGGGTCGGTAGAGAAGGTACTTGGGATAGTTTTGCTTCGAAGTACCTAGCCCTTGGACGATTTTGATTGGGACGTTTGTTGTGATGGTGTGATCGGTGAGCGGATTGTTAAGATGTACACATTGATGGTTTAAGAGCTTGATTGGCAACTAAAACCGGCAATTAAGTGTTAATTAATAATAAATAATAATAATCCAGATAAGTAGACAAATAAATAATTTAGTTGTCCTAAATCTGCGTGCTTCGTATGGTTTGATGGCTTGACAGGAAGATCCGTAAATAATTAAATGATAGATAAGTAGGTGGGTGACTTAAGTGACTAAAAGAATAAATATTTGGTCGCCCTATACTTGTGTGAACCTAACGGGGCTCTCGAGATACGATGGATGGTGATGGGATTGCGAAGGGGAAAGGAGGGTGTGAGAGCGGGATAAAAGCCAGTGGATTAAGAGTGCGGGCGGAGTGCGCGGGTGTGCAGTGTGGAAAAAGTGGGTGTTAGGCTGTCCTGGAGGTGAGGGGGTTAGGGGAGGTTGGTGGGGGCGTGCGGGGGCGAGCGTTAGGAGGTGGGTGGGTCCGCATGTTCCGGCTATCTTTGGGCTAGAGTCTACCAATGTTAGGCTTCGTTTCGTTCAGCAGGTTGGAAACGAGTAGGAGCGGGAAATGGGACTTCAGCCTAAGCGATAGTGTTCGATACCATAACTATGTTTCCAATGATGGCCGACCTCAACTCCTATTTTTCCCCTAGGCGTTTGGGCAGCTGCTTTGTCCTGATCCTATCGCGCGTCAGGAAAGGGTTACTGCCACTAGATCGCGGGATTTTGTGCCGTGTCTACGTTTCCTGAATTAGAGCTATCCCGAAGTAGTAGCGGAGTCGTCTTTATTCCCCTTGTTCCGTTGTTTCAAAAGTTTTCGTTCCTCTCCTCTTGAGTGTTTGTCCTTTCGCTTGTCCTGACGTCCTCCTCCCTGTGCCCTTGCGTACGAAGGGGTCGGTAGATAGGTCGTTCGATCTTACCTTTGGAGTTCGGGGCCAGCTCAAACCTTGCGATACTTGATGGTGCGGTAATGGCTGGCGTGCCGCTATCTCTGTCTGTTTGTGATGATTCCTTGCGCGTACCATCGTTGCTTGCCCTTCTCCTATTGTAGATAAGATTTGCGCTCCACCCACTTCTCGTCGTCTTTCCTTGCTTCCCTTGTCTTTCTTCTTCCAAGGACTTCCTTTCTTCCTCTTCTCCCCTTCTCCCCCTCCTTCCCTGGAGTTCTTGTCCTCCTCTTTCTCCTCCTTCTCTCTCTTTCTTCCTTGCGCTCAACAGCCCGCTTCCTCGCCCGAGGTAGCCACGCTATCGGAGGGAGCGGTGTCCCGCCCTCCGCTGTGCGCCAGACGCTTGTTCGTGTACCACACAGCGTACTAGGTACCTGCTCACGTACCATGCCATGTACCAGTAGTCTACTTAAGAACCTCCTTGGTTCACCAAGCTCCTAGCCTATAGATATCTGCTACATACCAGGTGTGTACGCGTAGTACTTCGTCGTGGACCAGCCCAGTCGGCTCTTGCCCTGACAAAAGGAGGGGGTGCGCCACTGGACTTTCCATTGGTCCACGCAGGCTCGGCGCGCTGCTCTACAGCAGAGCACTACTAGCCTGTGGCCGTGCTAGCCGCCGGGCTCGCCAAGGGACGCAGAAGAGGGACCGGTGCAGTATTTTCTACTCCGCGCCGAGTGTCCTCTAGCTGAGTTATGGGATGTATACAAAGGGTTGTGGTCACAATCAAAGTAAGAAGAAACAAAAGAAAAAAAAAGAAAAGAAGAAAATAGGAAAACGGGAAAAAGTCGCACGTCAGACCTGCGCCCCGATTCAGATCGTCATTTTGTCTGGAGCGATCTAGTGGTCTCAAGCTGCTTTCCCTTTTACTTTAATTATTATTATTATTACTATTATTATTACTGGTTGTCTTTTGAACTTTGTTCCCCCTTTTTGTCGCTCCTGAATCGTGACTGCAGATTGGTGGTCGAGGTTGGCAGACCCTTCGCATTCAGTGCATTGCTGACGTGATCGACTGAGCATTGTATAGAGGGACCCCAAAACAGGGGTAACCCGCGGCCGCTTTGGTCGGAGGCTTATCACCTCCCGTGGACATAAGCCCCCTCCTTGCCATCGGAAGCGGGCACCCATCAAGGGTAGGTCCAGCGGTCATTCTTGAGGACGGGAAAGCTTCGGCTGAGATCCCGTTATGGGATCACCGCTTCGAACCTGTGGTCACTTCACGCCAGGGACAAGGTGGCTAGCGATTGACAGCAGGAGGTTCTGCTGGCTCTATGACCGTTGGTATCAGACCTCTCGTCTTCTTTATTTTATTCTGTTTTATTTTATTTTGTTTTATTATTTTCGGAAGTACAAATTACTGACATGCTGAATTCTAAAAGCTACTTGAGTCCCCCGTTCAGATTCTTCAGAACATGGGGATCACAGCATGGGGAGAGCTTATAAAAGGTGAGAAGGGCTAACTGCTGGCTACTGGTCAGTAGGTGCACGCAGACTACCTCGCTGTGCTAACGCCGCTGATCTGAGACAGGAGGGCAGAGTAGCGAGGGCCGGTGTGGGCTATCTGCGTGCGTGTGCACCAAGTACCAGGTTCAGATTATTCCGGAAAGCGCGCGACCATGGCATGGTTATAGGCCGGACTGCTGGAACCTCCTAACGCGCTGGAGGCCGATGTCCGGGGAGGGTCCCTGGATTACCACGATCCTAAACTACGACGGAGGGAACGAGGCCAAGTTGAAAATTAACGTGGAGGGAGTGAGAGAGGAGGAGATGAGAGGGGACCTGAAGTTACAGGCGGCTGTCACGGAAGCGAAGAACCGGGCCAAGCGGAGATCCAGAAGGGACGGCGTCACGGCAGAGGTTCAAGTGACGATAGCATACCACGAATCCGAGACCTCTACCGGAACCACGGAGCGGAAACATCAGCACCTAGACCGGGACTCAGGGGGAGAGAGTGAGGTCAGCGCGGCTGGGACTCTGTCCTGGCACGGTCTGGACCAGTGGCTGCGGGACCACCCGCCCGCTGAACCTGTCGAGAGCGGCCCCGAGGCGAACTCGTGGCGACGGAAGGACCAAGGGCGCTAGGCTGCTAGGCACGGGAGAGAGCGCGCGGCGATGGTCAGGCAAACGGGGCACTAGGTAGTTACAGTCAAAGAGAGAGGGAGACGAGGTTGAGGGGTATGGCGGTCACCATTTACCTTGAGCACACGTCGTGCGCAGGGATCATCTCGCTTCTTGTCCTCATCTCGGAAATAATGGAAATCGAGAATGAAGAGCTATATTGAGTCCTAGCTGCGAGCACACCATGTGTAGCCCTTCAGTTGACGCCAGCAGTTCAAACGAGCTTCGTCTGTACTTGGTCTGAAGAGGTACCCATGAGGAGAGTACAAATGTCTCTGCATGCTTGGACGACAAGGAGTGAAAAGAAGAAACAGACAGTGGTAAGCGACTCTCTATCAGAGGAAAAATGTGAAGTTAATTCTCCCCAAGAAGATCCGTAAGGAGGACCTGCTTACCTTTGAGGTCGACGCCAGGAACTGCGCATATGTGCTTCGCGCCAACTATCATCCCCTGTCATATCCCCGCCATGGCTAAGAAGAGGTGACTCTCACTTGCGTAGACAGAAATATTGGTGAGGGGAAGATGTCATCAGAACAGTTTTCAGAGTGAGTGGGCGTGGGGACTTGTGCACGCTGCATGGTTGATGACGTCTGGGTCTCCGTGTGGACAGTGATAAGGATGGAGGGGGGAGTGTATGAATTGACACATTGGTGAATGAAGGGCATCAGCGACAATGTTGGTACTGCTGTTACTGGAGGAGATCATGAAATGATCGCCAATTGCGGGAGAGGGTAATCCGATCGCTTATGACGACTAACGACTTCCCCGTTTGGTCGGCCTCGCTCGAGTCCGATTAACCCTGGTCCTAGCTTTAGAGCGCGGGAAAAAAGGGGGGGGTCTCTTACTGTTGAATTCTCGAGCTACTTAGCGCAGCCCCGTATCTTTTTGTTTTCTGGGGATACGAGGTTGAGAGTGAAAGGACTATGATGCATACTGACAAATAATGCAGGGAAGGGGAGATAGTAGGTGACCGCCGTATACAGTGAGGGGGCATCGTCCAATCAATCCAAATCACTATGTGTTTGACGCAGGTCAACCCTCTCGAAATAGCACGACCTTCTTGCCCTCGAATACACCCCGGAAGTCCCTTGCAGTTGGGGCTCATGCGCTGAGGTCTGGATTTCTCGTGAGACCCCTGTTAGAGACGGGCACGCATAACGCTGAGAATGTCATGTGCTCTTTGGGTGTTCCAGCTAGCAACCACGACTCATAGTCCGCTGAGTAGTTTTGGACTAAAGGGGGAGAGTGGTGAGAACGGACGAGAAACAAACAGTGGAATTTCTCGTGTTGTAGGAGTCGTGTCACCGCTCGCTCTCTTGGGCACTACCGCTGGCTGCACGCGGGGTGTCACGATCGGATATAAAGTGGGAATGATGAGCATGCAGTATACAAGTTTGGGGAAGACTGCTCTGATCAGACCTGAGAATGGCCTTACTTGACGGTCTCTCTTTTTCTTTTTTTTCCTTTTGTGCTTGAACCTACGGTGTTAACGCGATACGTTGTTGAACAGGCATAAGTGTTTTCCCTTGAAACACATACGAGAGAGATGCATGTGCTGATGATGAAGACATCGTCAATGGTGCTTGCGATATGTCAATTCCCCTCTCAATTGTGGTTATGTTGTGGCCCAATACCAGGCGGCTTCTATGCTCTGTGTGATGATCCAATCTTGGGAGCACTGCGAAAGGGGGACATCGTTTCAGTCAGTGTTTGACGAGAGCGAATATGTGTTGTCGACTATCAACAATTTTGGTTTGTTAGTGAAAGGTGTGCCTCCTAGTGAGTTCTCGTATCTAACGCGAGACATCGCCACTAAAGAGAAGTGATATTGATTGTTGTGATGAGAGGTCTGTCAAAGACCCCAATTGCAAGCTGAGTTGATAGATGCTGATGTCGAGAAATCTGCTTGTGAAAAGGAAGAAGAAGATTTCATTGGTAGAGGTCGAAAGGTTTCCGTTTGTCAATGTCGTGTGAGACGGTGGCCAAGAATTGGAGTAACAGATAAGGTTTCGACGCCCTCTCCTCACCCCTTTTGCTCATGATCAACTTCTGACAGGGCTATGGTTGGTTAGTCCCACTGACTAGACCTAGTCTATTCGTTTCTTGTTATTGATTAGACCACCCAGTAGAAGACTGGCTGTCTAGTTAATGAAGTCCCATTGAGCAGTCCCATTTTCCATCCTGGGAACCTTTTTCCTTATTTCAGAACAAGGCTTTAAGTTGATTTCAAGATATACCCATAAAGGGTTCTGTGTTTGTCTGATGGGAAAAAGAAAGTCCATTATGAAATCAATCGTACACATCCTGGCTAAATACCTGCTTGACGGGGACTAATCATTTAAGAAAAAACGAATTTGGGTTTGTTCAAAATCTCAGCTACAGACTTGTGTGTTGATTAGGACACTTCAAGTCAACTCTCACCTCGACGCCGAGTTCCCGGAAGTCAATCGTTAGGCCCTGGGAACAACCAATTGTCAGGTGCGATTATCAATCCAAGCCTCGTTTATTCGATCCTAGCAGTCATAATGGAGAAACTGTAAAAAAAAAAAAAAAAAAAAGCGGACGAGCTAGAAAACTCTGAGTGCTTGTTGGATGAGGGGTGCTCTAGCAGGCCGAGACCAACAACTCCTCGCATTGTACAAGAACTGGAACTTGGGTTATCAGCGTTTATACTATGTACGAATTGGGGCAGAAAGCAGTGCTGGCTTGCTCAGTGCGCGATCGATAACAGATATCAATCGTTCCTTGCTCACTTGCCATGTGGGACACATTGTCACGCAAACTCTGTATTCGCCTGAGAACAGGTAAGTTATCGGCAGTAAGCGATTCAAATTGGCCATGACCCCTGCCACACTTTATTTATTACTCAAAGTTTGCAGTTTACAAAAGACTGGTTATTACTCAAATTGGGCTTGTCTTTAAGGATAAGTTGTATGCTGCTCGAACCCATATTACTGTCTGTATCGCGCTGTGAATTGTCGGAGTTGCCCTGTAAGCTTCTGTGACTGATGAGAGCCAAACCTTGAGAATTTACGTTTGAGGGTCTCGTATGGTGCGTGAGGCACTCAGAAACGGTGTCACTCTGCCTACAGCCAGACACTACGTTCAGGGTCAGTGGGACTAACAATTTGAACGACGCTTTAGCAAAGTCAACCATTAGGCACTGGGCCTTGCTACTCATAGCGGGTTGTGAAGGATGGTGGAAGTGCAGTGCACGTAACAGTTAGCGATCATTGGGGTCGGACACCACAAGAACATTTAATGTTACTACCTTTCCCCTTTCCTTCTAGGGGAAAACTGTTCAGACAATCCATAGTAGGCTTACTGGGTAGCCTTAGTAGAACGATCTGACAGACTTTCTACAGGCCATCCAGATAGCTTTCAAGGGGTCGTATCTTGTAAACCATCCAGTCTGTGTTGTAACCAGTAACTGCTCGAGTCTGCGTGCTATGACGTCAGATTGGTTCCATCGCAGCCGTCGAGTAAGTCATCAGTAGACTGGTCAAAGCAACCCTCGGCAGACTCATCACGGTAGAGGGGGCTTACTGATGATCAATGTTGGCAGCCAGGTAATAGGCCACATTTTAGCGGCTAAGCCGAACGGGATACTCAAAGGAAAACCGGAGCTTAAGAATTGTTCCCTCCCTGAGTGTTGAACCCGCCGAAGCTATCTGCGATCTATCCTGTCCACGACCTGGGTCTGGTGGTGTGGAGGAAAACAATGAGAGATGAGGAGGTCCTAGTGATGAAATGCGGGGTTATTAAAGACAAGCATGAAAACTGGGAAGCCGAGGCTATTCTGGATATGGAGCATCAAAAAGTGGTCTTGAGGGAGAGTGCAATCCAGAGAATTGGGGGAGAAAAATACATTGAATATGTGTTCTACTTTCGTCATCGGAATGGCAAGTTACACAGCACTGGCTCGTCACTAGAGACGGTTGAACAGGCTAGGGCTAAGCTTGGGTGAAGGGGACTGCTCACACTCTCTCTTTCAGGAAACTCACTAGCAATGTACTCAACAGGCAATACTCATCAGCCAAGCTCCCCTTCCCGGGGTCCGGCAGTAAGGGAGCTACAGATCAGCTAACAGGTACCGTACAGTTTCCCACCATCCAAGGCCTTGTCAGTGGTGATTGGCCAAGGTTTACTAAAACAGTATTAGCCTCAGTGCCACATAGCCAGCATACTGCCAGACAATCTTCAACCAGACCTTATTATTATCCTGTCCATTCTCTACGATTTTCCTAGCACATGAGTGCTATCTCCTCATTCCCAGTCCAGGAGGCTGTCCTGACCTCTCTCAACGGGATTGCTTCCGAATATGCCTTCCAACACCGGTATGTCAGTGCGATTGGCTTTAAACAAGGGGACCTATCAATCTTCGTCGTCCACACTGAGTTTGCAGAAGGTAGCATCCATGACTTGAGAACTTATGTGAGAAAAGGCAAGGAGACCCATGAGCTCTTCGACTCAGTCTGGGTCTTGGCAGCGAGATACCTTGAGGGGAAAGAGAGAGAGTTTGACGAGAGTGGTACCAAGCTGGTCCGTAGCTTTGGACCCAAGCTCTATACTGACTACCATCCAGTCCCCTTTCTTCTTACAAATGGTTCTTATTGGGGTGATTTAGTCGAATTGGTCAAAAGGTACATTTCTCCAGCAGAGATTAACTACGAGGCAGTGACCGAACCATCAGAGTTCCGACATCTCAGACGAGGGATCTTCTCTCAACCAGACCTTCCTACTCTGTGGGAGGAATTATGTGCTATGGTTGATTTCCGTGTCATGGGTCTTGGATGAAAATGTTCAGAGCTTGCAGGTTTTAGGTGGGTCTATATCCGAGAGAGACTGACCTTGGGTCTTCCTCATCTATGCTCAGTAGGAAAGAACAAACCTAGCTTGGGAGCCGAGAGGCGCGCGTTTAACGTTGAGCGGCGGGCGGGCAGCGAGGCAATGGCGGCGTGCGGACAGCGCTGGTCGGGGCGGTGCTGGCTGGTTGAGGGAGGTGGGGCGCTGGCACCTCATGGCTGCAGGGCGCTGACTTTCTCCAAGCAGCGAGGTGCTGGCTACAATGGAGCAGTGAGGCGTTGACTGCTAGTGGGAAGCGAAGCGCTGGTAGAATGTGAGGGGTGAGGCATTGTCCAGTTACAGCTAGCGAGGCGTTGGCTCAGCAAGTGCATAGCAATAGTATCTGACACGTGGCATACCGCAAGTTGTCGGCGCGAGGGAGGCGCTGGTGCGCGGGCTCTGTGGTGAGGTGGATTGGAGAGATGACAACACTTTACATACGCGGAATCCAGAGGCGCTTGGCTAGTGCCACGTCAAAGGCTGACGTGGCATCTGGCCTGAGGCACAGAGAAGAAAGGAGAATAGTGGCGGTGGCTGCTATTTGAACATTTTCCCGGTGTCTTCTACATTAAGTACTCCATAGTTGATGCCCTTAAGAGGCTGGAGAGCTCTTGCGAGTTGGTAAATGTCGACGTTGGTGGACGAAAGTGGAGTCAGCCCTAAGGAGACCGAAGTGTGGAGATCGCTTGCCCTATTTAAAGCTTCAACGCAGAGCGGGAGGATATCGTCAAGTTGGAGGATCATCATCAAATTTATCTGTGTTTTTTTGTTCTTGTTTGTATTTCGTGCAGACTTTTCATCAAGAGCACCAAGAGTTTCAAGTTGTGGAGCACCATTATGTCATCTTCATGTGAACATCACCAGTTTTCATCATCATTAGCAGCAATATAGCTGCCACGCTCATCTTCTGCGACACATATTCACGTTCATCTTTTGCAACACTTATTCATTAATTTATTAATCAATGCCACATCATCACCATTATTGACTTCGTCAATATAAACCCCAATATTAATTATTCTTACTAATTATCTTCAACGCAGGACGCCATCTTCCACAGAGCAAACTTTTGTCTGCTCTAAATCCAATTTATCATTACGGCATTGAATTCCACGCCACTTTCGAAATACAATTCCCCAAATAGTTCCTCACTAAATTTTTTGCAGATTCATTTTGAACTTATCACCATCATCTATTTATAAATCATTATTTAGTATTCTTCATCACTATCATCGAACTAGTTGATTTCTCCTCGTAGGCTTTAGAGTCAGATATGGCGAGAAGGTAAGTGGATTAAAGGTGGGGCGAACTCTACTCTACAAAGGAAGCGCAAAGAGGGAGGTGATAACCTTCGAGGGAGTACAGGCAGACAAGGGGGAGTGTTCTAGTTTGGGGTTGGGGAAGATCCCAGTGGTGGCAGATTAGGGCACAGCTAGCTTGAGATAATCAGTGGGGGGAACTGACTCAAGGGAGTAAAGGAAGAGGATACGACTTTCTCTAGCTGGGGTTGAGGGAATATAACTGTTTGCAGATCAATTCCGCTCAATGGATGCAGCACAGAGAGAGGAGGAGAGGAAGAGGGGGGAAGAGGCAGGGGAGGAGAGGGGAGGTTGAATCTACATCAAGGGTCATCATCATCAATATCATCATCAAAAGCAGCAACATCTACATCGTTAGGTTTTTCAAAAAATTCCTCTGATTGTGTTTTATTAGAATATGAGAGAAGGTAAGTGGGAAAGGTGGGGAAACTTGAAACTCTATAAGGGCATCGCAAGGTGGGAAGTGATGCTCTGTTAGGAGTGGAAGTAGATGGGCGATTGCGCTAATCTGGGGCTGATAATCCAGCGGGGCCAGATTACGGCAACAACTTGATTGGGTCATACTTTGCGGGGAATGGTAGGACCTAATGGTGAGTACGGTTGTAAGTGGGACTGTCCCAGGTTGGGACTGAAAAAAGACTACTCATCAGGGAGGTTCATTTCAGCGGAGGCAACAAGGGGCGAGAAGGAACAGCGGGGGAAAGAGGAATAAAGTCCATATCTACTGACGTCAATCATTATCATCACCACCGTCATCAGATGCGTCATCTGCTGGGGACTCAACTAAATCAAATCCTTTATTTTTAGGTATTATTATCAGTTTCGTTGATTGTCTAATAGAGCTGTGAATGTGCACTTGCCTAGGTCGAGTTGATGCCAGAACGATGCTGACCGGTGTTGGGGCATCGCCCTGTAACCTAAACTACTAGGAGCTTGAGGTCTTGTAGAGAGATCTAGGGATTGTTGAGGGAGGAAGGCATTCCACTAATTTGACCGACGGTAACAATCCTGCCGACGATGGTCGGAGTTGGGGCGGGTAGCGCTGCCTGTAACTTAGCTAAATAGAGGGTGTGAGACTGGGTAGAGGTGGGATTGATACACAGCACAACATCAGATGACAATTGCTGGGATTGGTAGAAATACCTGGAATTAGGATAGGGTCCCATGTTGTAGTTCTGAGTAGAGAACATTCTGATTAGCCTTCCTGATCACTCTTCCTTATTGACTAGTACTTAGAGTGTGACTGCCCAGATCATGATTCTGATTAGCAGAAAATCATCAGTTTTAGCATGATTATCATCATCCTCGTCACCATATGTTGGTTACTCCGGGTAGACTGTGAGGACCCCGGCCTCAATGTTCTCAAATATCAATACAAGCCTTGGGCACTGGGCCTTAAAAAAAAAAAAGAAAAAAGAAAAAAAAGGTGGGTCTATATCCAGAGGCCACAATCTCAAGGGTGCATAGGCATGGATCGAGACACAAGAGGCCCACAACCAAGTGAGACTGATGATGAGTTATTTAAGGGATGAGTGAGGACTCTTAACGAGTGCTGACCATGTCTATCTATCTGTACCTTATGAGACTATTATGAGTTCTCGCTCTTCCCTCATTTATCTTGCCTTTGCTTTGAGTCAGTCAGTCTTGATTCTTTGCGTCGACTTTGTTTGATGATTATGCTTTCTGATGATCTTGTCACAACTCTCAAAATTAGTAAATTGGCAAAATTGATACATGCATGGCATACCAGAATTTTATGATTATTATTTGCATGATCTTTGCTGTTCCGAATCACAATAAAAAATTCCTAAGACCGGGGACCGGCGAAGACCGCAATTGAAGGGTCTCGCTCGAAGTCGAACGCACACAACAACAAGGGATTTGCTTTATTTATTTTATTTATTTATTTATTGCAATCAACCAACAAAATCATGCGTGACAACCTGTTGTTTCGGTGATTAGAAGTGGCCTGACCCGAAAAAGTGCGACAATGCCCAGAGGCGTGGCATGACGTGTCGTCACATGCTCTCCCCCCTAGCCTACCACCTTCGCGGATTCAAATTTGGATGGAAGACGTGCGCGGAGCCGCTCGTGTGGCAGTTTCCCGCGGGAAGCGATTTGCCGTGACAGTTCGGGGACATGGCTTAGCGCAATGCGGAGACGCTCACCGGTTTGATGCTAGTGCATCTCTCAGTCCCCTATCAAGTTCCCGACAAAACATCTTATCATCATCGTTTTTTTTTTTGTTTTTTTTTCGGTCCGCTGTTTTTGGGGACTTATATATATATATATATATATATATATATATATATATATATATATATATATATATATATATATATATATANTCAAATAGATATATATATATTGTTGTCCTCTTCTCCCTCTCTGCCTACGGTTTACCGGGCAGTTCTATTTGACGATATATAGGGTTCAGCCTCCTGATGAGTCGGTGAAACTCCGACGAAACAGTTTGTCACAGCCCCTCGTTCGTTGTCCTCTTCTCCCTCTCTGCCTACGGTTTACCGGGCAGTTCTATTTGACGATATATATATATATATTGCTTTGCCTGCTTTGTGTGCTTGAGTGACGTCTGCCCTCCCGCCTCCCCCGTGCCCTCCACCCATTGTCTTTTGCTGCTGCCTGTTGTCTTATGCTTGGGGTACTATCTTTCTGTACTTGCACTTTTCCTTTGTCTTTCCTTGTTTTGTGCATTTACGTATGGTCTGCCCTTCCACCTCCCCCGTGCCCCCCAGTCCTTGTGCCTTTCTGCAGTTTGCTGTCGTTGCCTTCTTGCCTTTTGCCTTATTGTGCTTCCTTTCCCCGTGTTGTGGTGTCTGTTCGATCGTGTGTGTTCCAGTTCGCCTGCAAAGAGCAGTGGGAGCATGGATGCTCATGTAGTCTGGCATAATCATTCCCCACCTTACAGCATAGGTTCAGTCTGCACCACGCCTACAAGTTCTTGTGCTCATGAAGTCCGGCATAGTCATTCCCCACCTCCGAGTACCGGATGCGTCTGCACCATGTCTACAAGTTTTCATTATTAAGGTCCGCCGATATATTATTTTGGAGCTTGATTATGATGCGGTTTCCGTATCATACCGCAAACATGTCACATTATGTGGGACACACACACACACACACACACACACACACACACACACACACACACACACACACACACACAAATAATAATAATAATAATAATAATAATAATAATAATAATAATAATAATAATAAGAAGAAGAAGAAGAAGAAGAAGAAGAAGAAGAAGAAGAAGAAGAAGAAGAAGAAGAACTATCCTCTCTCTCTCTCACCTGATGCTGACGATGCTCATGAATACTGAATAGTGAAGATGGTGGCTCCTCTGATGCAGGTCGCTGGAGTGAAGTCCAGCTATGGAGCCCAGGTAAGTCTCCACGTCTCTCGCGGCCAATGCTCACCAGCCTCCATGCTCCCACTGCCTCCTTCTACTCCTCTACTGATACTCTAGAGCAGATTAACTCCAACTGGCACTGCTTTCTAGCAGTGTGACGGCCATGTGATGCTCAGAATGTCCTCAAACTGGAGGACTGGCCCAGATATATACCTCTGGGTCTGGCTGAGCTCTACACAGTCTGCTGTCAGGACCACCCGATTTAGTATCTGATCGATGGTCCTGATTGCAGGCCCAACTCCTGGTCCTACAATCCTGGCCTAAAATGGCCTGCCTGGGTCCCTGCAGGACGTCCAGGTGGCCCTACTGATGCAGCACGGCAGTCCAGACGGGACGAGGACTGGGCCAGGGACTAGCAGACGAATGCCTGGTCCAGTCCCAGATACCGACAAAACTGAACCTGACCCACTACGGCATCTTCACGGAGAATTCAATTTCACTGAGCCCAAAATATGAGCCTAGGCCTAGAAAGTGACCGTGACCCTCCAATTGCCCAAACTAAACGGCTGCGGGGCCTGGAGGCCAAGTGGAAAATGTCAGGTGTGCAAACGCCCGTGTAGTAGGCCACTGCATGCTATACCTGTACTCAGGCAGGGGCTCATTTTTGCAAGCCCAGGGCAGGGCCTTTCACTGGCATGCCGAGGTCCTGGATCCATGCATCTTTATTTAGGGGGAAAAAAAAAAGAATCGGAAAGTTCAGGGCCGTAAAGAGTCAATCTGAGATTACCTTTCGTGACGAAGATCTTCCTCCACATGCCCAGCTCGAGGGCGGTGCTTGCGAAGATTTACGTCCAACTCCCTTGTCAGAGAATTCTCCTGTGTGTCTCTGAATCTCTCTGCCTCATTGCAGATGACCATTTCTGCATCCTCCATCTCATTTAAGAGTGCTCTCTTCAGGTCCATGAGAGGCTTACGCAGAACATCTGCAACACGAAACAACAACTTCAAACTTGACGCTGATCCCTTTTGAGAAAAGGAATTTGATAAAAGGAATTTGATAAAAGGAATTTGATACCACTTCAAATCATCACAACACATAGCAAGGTGCCAAGGCTCTTCCACACCATAAGCTTTTCTCATCGACTTTTTTAAGGATTGCAGAGTCAGTGAAGAGAAGACATCAAACTGCATTGGATGTCAGTTGCCTCACTGACTGATCACACAACATACATACTGATTCTGTTCCCTCTTGCAGGAACATGGAAACCTGATTCTACCAGACAGTCTCCCATGTTTCCCCCACAGGCAAGTGTGCAGAAAAAGAAAGGAAAAAGACTTGGTCAAATGAATATGCTGCAGAGAAGGACCATAAGATTGAAAGATTGAAAAATGAAAACAATGTAGCTTGAGGATTTGGTCTCACAGTACAACTGCATCGTTAAGTATGGATTTCTCCACACGACAGACCACCTTCCTCGTACTACTCAGTCTGATTGAGAGCTATCGCTCTTCCTGTATAAATACTACTTTAATCCCTTCGTCCGCGAAGAATCAGGGACCAAAAAACCTATCCTACTCCCGAGTCCCACAATAGGCGGGAAAACAATAGAAATTAATTAAATTTGAAGAAATTGAAATCGGAAATTGAAAATTTAAAAGCAGGAGACTGGAAAACTTTTCGACTCTCGAGGCTGGTCCTTTCGGAACCTTCTCGTAGATCAGTCATTTACGGGTCTGTATGGCCGCTTAGTCCCTGCAAGGGGTCTTCAAAAAATTATTATGCCGCGTTTTTTCACGACGTGTGCCGCTAGTAGCAAGAAGAGTCCAAAACCTGGAGAGCCAGCATATCGATCTCTGAGATCATATCGACCTACGAGGTCGGATGCCTGCTCAAGTATCTTGCTTTTTGTGACTTGCACCAGGAGAAAGGTACGCGCACTGCACATCACGATTGCAGGAGATATGTCACATCTGTCAACCATTGTCAATCCCAGCATCTGTAGCAGTCCTCAAGTCTCTGACTCATCTCTGTCCGTATGGCCCCCAATCTCTCGGAAACTTTCCGGACGGCGGAAAAAAAGATCTTACCGGGCACGCCGGCCCTTCCCAATTCCGTGCATAACGTTATCAGGGATAAAGGCAACATAGCATCTACGTTTGTACTTGTGTTAATACGGTGGATCGTACCCATAACATTTGCTACCTTCTGTCCGAGAGACCCAAAAGAAGTGAAGTGCCAAATGATCATGTACCAGGGTTCCCGAGGGTTCTCCCAGATGCTTTCCAAGTTCTTGAACTTGTGCGTTATGACAATCTCCATTGGGTGTTCCAATACGAATACCTTCGTTTCTAGAAACTGGACTATGTTGTTTCCGAAATCGGTCCGAGCCTGAGTTCTTTGTGATAGCATGTGTTGATTTTAACTGTCTTCTCTTTATTCCCATGTTCAACAAGCCCGAATAGCAACAGGTCATCCACGTACCCCTTTTTTTTCCGAATAATAATTTGGCGTCTGTGCCCAGACTCCGCAAAAACTGGTTTTCTTCAAACATGCCTACAAGGCAGGCCAGTGATGGACTAGCCTGTCCCCCCATAGGGATTCCTTTATTCTGTTTCAGAATTTCACTGGTAGCTATACAAAAACCATTTTTGTTCAGAGTGACGTCAACGAGGTTCCTTAGGTCTTTCAGTCGACGATTGGATTTCCATCCCCCTTCCCCGGCCGATTTGCCTAGTACTGCACCCTCCCCCCTGACTTTCACTCTCACCCAATGTTTTCCTTTATCTCTTAACTCAGAAAAAATCCAATCAACTGTTTTTCTGACTTTGTCATGCTGAATTTTGGAGAACATTTGTTTAATATCATTTGAGCGACCAGTAGCCTCCAAGTCGTCTTTTTTTATCTTTTCATTAAGAATTTTAATGCTGCTTTTCAGCTCAACGCCAGAAGTGAGGTTGAAGTGTTCCGTTCATTTTTTTTTTCTGAGTGAGAAGGTTTAATTTCCGTTTAAAACCTTTAGTAGGATCCTGCATCCTGATCTTGCGGGATTGAGAAAAGATGGCCAAATAGGACGCCTTTTCTCCAAATCTTTGTCCTTACTCATTATGAAGGCATTCTTTGTTTTTTTTTTAGGGAGGGCATT
>BFEA01000319.1:239574-256862 GCA_003427395.1 Chara braunii | reverse complement strand
TTGCAAACAGTGCAAAGCAGGCACAAGACTAAAGAAACAGAGAATTTTTTTTTGAAAAAAGTATGATTAACTTTGAACTTTGAACTTTGGATTTAGTAATTTAAGTTCGTAACTTCATGGGAGCCTGGGAGTTCTGCAGAAACCCCACTGGTACAACAGGGACAGCCAGGACAGACTGAACAGCGTCCGACACAAGGGTGTACGGGGCAGACAAGCGAGACAGACACAAACACACACCGGACATGGGCAGATAGACTTAAAAGACCTTAGGAAAATCGTTAGTCATCCAGTGGGAGATTGGTGCATCGGGTGAGACGACACAACACATCCCATTAGACAATGTGTCATCTGCACGGACATTCGTCCTTACCAAGCTCCTCTGTGCCCAGGAAACTGTGGTTGTTGATCAAGGGGGGAAGAAAACGATGGTGAGAAATTATCCAAAGAGACAACATATATCTTAGGCATGCAAACACCTGGGTTTTCTATGACGACTCCGCCTATAAATCCACGAATGACAAAATCAGATGGATTAGGCATCGTCTAGAAGCCCTAAAGCGGCACGGACAAGCAGCTAAGGATGCCTTTCTGATTCATCCCATCTCCCCCACCACATTCACTGTCCTATCAATGCACAAGAAGGATAAACAGACGATTGATGGTTGGAAGAGTCTGAGATGTGAGCGATCGGAAGTGAAGATCTACCCCTGGATGCCCCCCAAGCAGCCTGGCCCGGAGGAACGACGACAAAAGATGATGTCTGACCATTTCTGGGTGGAATTCAGACACATCCCTATCGAAATCCAGGCCAGTTTTCTGCATGAACTGGGCCAAAAGTACAGAATCATCGATTTCATCGAACCACTGCCCCCCTTTGTCGCACAGCGGGATGACTATCTTATGATAGCTTTGGATATCCCGGAGTCCCACCCCTTCTCGTTGGATGACGTGATCTTATTCAGAATTAAAGATAAGGAATACAGGATCCATACAGCGCACAAGTTGCGGCCATGGTGCGTCAAATGCAAAGCCTATGGCCATTTGTGCACAAAGGAACTATGCCCATCCCACCCTCACAAATCAATAAGGGTAACTGGTCGGTTGCAGAGAGACCCCTTTAATACTGCTCGCTGGTACCCGGTGGACTCAGGCCATGAGGGGTGGGCTTATAGCAAAGGGAGAACGAGAGGGTGGGTCTGGGAAACGCAAGGGGAACCCAAGTGGGATGCACGTCCCCCTGACTCATGGGCCCCTCCTAAGACACTAGTGACTAAACTGAAGGAGTTGAAGACAAAAGGACATCAGGAAAGCGCGGGAGGTATTACGGACCATGACAGAAGGGAAGGGGAGGGAGGGGAAGAGTGGATCCTAGTGCGTCCTAAGCGAAAGAGATTAGGGCCTGGACCAACCAAAGACACCGCACCCTCAACCAGACCCGCCAAACCAATTAAGACACAGCAATGGAGGGACAAACGGGAAAACTTGAAAAGCACTAAACCCCAAAAGAAAGGCAGGCGGAAAAGGCACTTTTTCCGCCTCGTGGGGAAAAAGGGAAGCAGGTGATCTCATCAACGGAATCGAAAGAAACAGCAGGGTGGGGGGTTAATGTTACAGAGCCCGGGACCCGGGACGTCAGGTATAGAGACGGACAGCCAGAAGGAACCCGAGGGGTTAACGTTACAGAGCCCGGGACCCGGGACGTTAGGTATACAGACGGACAGCCAGAAGGAACCCGAGGAACGAAAGGGGCAGGTGGCGGAAGAAGGTGGAGAGAAGAAAGGAAAGGACCTCTTCCAGGACGCTTTTGGCTCGGCTCCTATGGAGGTGGAGAACCCCCAAACGACGGAAATAACCATGGAGGAAGCAGAAGAGCTCCCCCCCCCTCCTGATATCATTATGATGGATGCGGAGATGACGGATGGTCAGCCAGAGGAACATGCTCCCTTGCATACTAAAATGGAATCATTGGCGGACTGGTTACTTCAGAGTTTACAGGACCGACATCCCGACTTCGGTACGGAGTTCTGGGACTCCACATTTTTGGAGTTGGTCCCGATGCTGGAAGGGAGTGACACACTCAGGTCGGCACTAGAGCATGGGCCACCCCGAGGTGGACAATGGCCTGAGATCTTGCAGCGAGTGTACAGCATTGTGGTCAGACGCTTTTGTCCCTCAAACCCCGACCACAAATCACACCCCCCCCCCCGCTAGGGACATAGTGCCAATACATCTAGACGAGCCGGAGACGGGAGAAGGGAATGGGGGGCTTGCCCCCCAACAGGTCCCCTCATCTGCACCAGTGACAGATATTGCCCACAACCCCTCCCCCTCTCAACAACAACCGCTACCAAAAGATGAACCTCCCGACCTGGGGAGAAGCAGCTCCGAGCAAGGGCAAGGGGGGGTAGGGGGAAGGTACACACGGATACCAGACCCCACCCGAGGCTCGATGGGAGAAGGACAAGGGGAGGGTGGGGGAGGGGACATAGGGACAGCCCCGAGCAAGAAGGAACCCTTACCAGACCCAGCTCGAGGATCGGGGGGGGAACCCCCTACCCCGACATTACTAGATAAACGCAGTAAGCTCCGCAACTACTTAGAATCAGGGAGATACCTGCAACAACCCTCGTTGAATGGGCTGCTGTTGCTCCCCGTGCGTAAAAAGGAAGGCAGATGGGAACTTGGGTTGTCCCGTGCTCGCGAAAATGTGAAGTACAGGGAAGTTTCTTTAAAGGGCTTTGATCCCCTCCTCTCACTAATGCCTGCACATATGCGGGAAGGCCTCTTAATGGATGATTTGAATCATCACATTCAGAAAAACTTCATACCTGGGGCACAAAGCAAGTCCATGCGCCCCTTCCCTATGTTGGCTAAGTGGGAGGTTTTCATCCTTATGGACCCGACAAAAGAAGCCGGCCTTAAATGGTTCTCACAAACGACCCTTCTAGACCTGCAAAGTCTGAAAGTGAAATCGAATAACTTATGGACGGAGGAGGAGGTGCAGGCCTGCTTGTGTAGGATCCTCAAAAGCCCGCTACTCACCAATACGACGGACCTGGACTCAGTAAGTTGGCAGAGACTGTAGGGGGTAAGGGAGGATTATCAGGATGGATCCGGTCAGACTGCTATATGGAAAAGATCCGACCTGGAGTAAGGGCATGCGTGCAGCAGACTTGGACCTTCGTACACTAAACGTTAACGAGCTGGCGACGGCCAGAATCGATAAAAGGCAGACAATCTGGGAATTGATCAAAGGGGTCCCGGCAAAGAATGGCCGGATGTGGTGTGTATACAGGAGACCCATTTACAGGACACTCCAGACCACCACCGGGCACACCGAATGACATGGCCACATCAGGCCCTTAGAGCGCACGCACCAAAACTGGGTAGCGCGGGCGTTGCCATATGGATCCCCCCAAACTCGAGGGCAACACCGGTCCATTGGGTCGCAGACCAGCAAGGGGGCAGGTGGGTCTCCATATTTGCGATGTTGGAACTGGAACTCATCTGCATTATATGCGTGTAGGCACCAAACCAGGAAAGGGAGAGGCGGGATTTTTTTGAGAACCTTCGACAACAGATCCCGACCGGCATACCGATAATCCTCGCAGGTGATTTCAACGCCGCCCCTGACTGTACACTGGATAGGTGGAGAATCCCTACCCCCTGCCCCCCATACATAGAGACCGACGAAAAGATAATCGAGGAATTGAACTCCTCGCTTCACCTTTTCAACACCTTCAGGAGAGTCTTCCCAACCGAAAGAGGACACTTTTGTTTCCACACGATGGGGGCAAAAACGCGATCCAGGTCCAGAATTGACTTGATTCTTATGTCAGAGGACCTTGCAGGTGCTATGCGGTTTGCTTACCTCCTCCCCCGCAGCCCCTTCATGGGGTTGGACCATGCTTTATGCGGGGTCACCCTCACCTTTCGTCAAAAACCGGACCATGGTCCGAGCTTCTTTAAACTCAACACCTCGCTTTTACACAGACAGGACTTCGTCCACCTGATCCAAGACCTTTGGTCCTACTGGCACTAGCAGAAAACACACTTCGAATCTGAAGTCACTTGGTTTAACAACGGGCTCTTTTTTCTAGGCAGTAAAAGCAAAGAATTTTCTAAAAAATTGTCTGATAAGAGGTCGAGAGATTGAAGACTTCCTCAAACCCCTAAACCATTCACTCCCCCAGGAGGAACAGGTGGCTTTGGACCGTCCTCTCACCAGGGAAGAGATATGGACTGCTCTTATGCAGATGGAGGAGGAGAAGACCCCTGGAGTGGACGGGTTCGCGAAAGAATTTTGGGAAACCTTTTGGTCACTGATGGGGGATGGCCTGATGTCCTTCTATGAGAAAGTATGGCAGGAAGGAGATATGGGGGAAGCAGTGGGCCAAGGGGTTCTTACACTGCTGTATAAAAAAGGTGACAAGATGAATATTCGAAACTATCGCCCAATCACGCTATTAACAGTTGTCTATAAAATTATATCTAAAGCACTGGCGAACCGTATGGCTCCGGCATTGGAGCAAATAATCCACCCCTCACAAACTGATTTTCTCAAAGGGCAGCGTATTCATGGCAACATCCTCCTAGTTAATGAGCTGTTACGATTAGCTCGACAGTCTAGGTGAAATGCCGCCTTTATTTTTATAGATTTTGAAAAAGCATATGACCACGTGGATTGGCATTTCTTGGATATATGCCTGGAAAAAATGAACTTTGGTGAATCTTTTCGGAAATGGGTACGTATTCTCCACCAAAATGTCACCACGCGTGTTCAGGTAAATGGAAGCCTCGCCCCAGATTTCCGCTACAGAGATCTGTCCGCCAAGGAGACCCGATCGCACCATACCTTTTCGTCGTAGTAATGGAGGCCTTGGCGGCCAATCTTAGAGCCAGCCGAAACATCAGTAGAATTAGGGTGGCCTCCATCCCACAAGACGCATTGCAGGTGTGCTCACTCTTTGCCGATGACCTCAACTTGATGGTGGAGGCCTCCGCTCAAAATATGGAGGAAATTGAAAGATTGATGGTCCGTTTTTGCTCCCTCTCTGATATGGCAATCAATTGGGGCAGCAAAACATTGGGGTGGTGGATGCATCATGATGGTGGTAGACCCCCGGAGAGCCCAAAGGTGACTTGGCTTCCCCTCGAAACCCCCATCAGAGTCCTGGGAATCCAACTCTCAGCGGAAGGAAAACCGGTCACTAATGATAATTGGATAATGTCTCCGGCCCTGCAAAAGCTGGGAGCTTGGAAGGATAAAAACACATCTCTCCTGGGAAGGGCCCTAGTCATAAATAATATGGTCCTCGGGGCACTCTGGTATAAATCAGCAATTTGGCCCTTGACCAGAGAGGCTTCAAAGGCCCTGAGATGGCAGGTAGCAGCATTCCTATGGAGACGCAACCACGAAGCCCATCATACCATTAGTCGGGTGGCTTGGGATGCAGTGGTACAGCCAAGGTCGCAAGGTGGTCTGGGGATACTCGACTCGGCCACCCAAATGACCGCCCTTTCACTCCAATGGTTGAAGCGGCTTATTTGCACCCCCGGACTCACCTGGGAGCCCCTGGCCTGGGAACAACTCTCGAGACTAGCACCAAAGGCTGCTTCTACCATACACCCAATGACATGGTTAGATGATGTTTTCTGGGCACTTCCCAGACCCCCCACCCGACCACAACCACACTAAGAGTGGGCAGCAGCCCGTAAGGATCAGAGGAAAGACGAATTTTGGATCAACCTAATTAAAGACTGGAGGAGGCTCCCGCTTCCGGATAGGTCATTCCCGGAACGTTGGGAGGAAGTTTTGCGCCAACCTCTATTTGGAAACCGATGGGTGACAGACTTGCAGGGGCAGGTCTTTCTCAGCTCAAGCCGTCCGTGGAAGGGATGGGTAAGAAATGGGGTCACAAGGGTAGGGGATCTCTGGGACCAAACCAGGGCTAACAGGGTCTCAGAGGAACAGCTGAGAACAAAGCTTCCCAACCGCATAAAATAGGTGAGAGGCTAGACCAGATCCTCTTCGCCCTCCCTCTTGCATGGCTGAGGACCCTTCGGTGAGGACCAACAGTGGTGGCAGGCGGCTGGGTTGCCCTAAGAGGGATGCAACGCGTGTGGGTCAAGTAATTTTAGACAGACCAGGGGAAGTGCTGGTGATTTTTTTTTATCGTACACAGCACAATGGACTGATCAGGGGAGTGCCGGATGAAGCCTTCTGAATTGACGTTGGAATAACCTGCTCTGTCAATCCTCTGGCGTCCAGAGCAATCAATGCTGGCAGGTTCAGGATCAGCCAAATTCTCTGGATTTCAAACCTGTTGAGGGCCTGCACAGTCAATCCTCTGCCTTTCAGGGTAATCAATGCTGGCAGGGTTTATTTAAAAAAAAAAAAAAAAAAAAAAAAAAAAGTTCATAACTTCATTTATAACTTAAAAGTTCGAACTTTGCAGTTCAATTCAGAACGTCAGAGTCTTCAGACTGGCAGCACTGTCAGTGCTCTCTCTTTCTCTCTCTCTCTCTCTCTCTCTCTCTCTCTCTCCACAACAGGCAGCAGCGGCGGGCGCCACATCGAAACTGCCTCTTTGAAATTGCTCGGGCCTGTGCGAAACCTGCCACCTCAAAAACCTGCGGCGTCTTGTGTCTGGAGCTCTAGGCCATGTCCGGTGGGGTGAAAGGACACTTAAAAATCACCCCGTTATTTTTCAAGGGGCAGCTAGGACCCGACAAACGTCCTGGGCGCCCCTTTTTTTTTTGGGATTTTTGCCCCAGGGGCCTCCATCCAGACATGGGGACCGGACACCAGACACCGGACTGTCTGGAACCCGGTCCGGACATCTGGGCGGTTACCATGCTCAATCTGCTTTTGCATATGTTTTCCAATATGTTCTCAAATGGGACACTGGGCCCGGTTCCCAGCACGTGTTGCTCCCCACGAACAGATTGGAGCATGTTTTCCAAAAAAAAAAAAAAAAAAAAAAAAAAGAAGGAATAAAGTTGAATTGTAAGGTTTACAAGTGAGGGCAAGGGTAAGAGAGGGGGAACTAAACTAGGAAATGACAAAGTACTTATTAGACGAGGCTAACTCTAGAAACAAACAAGATAATCTAGTCACAACAAAGACAACCCAAATCCTTGATACAGATGCCTCCTTTTTCCAAAATCTCTGCACAAGTGAAACATCAACAGAAAAAACAGACGAGAATAAAGAGGGCAAGCGATGAATTCATGCAACATCTGGATAGATCATTGATGCCTGAGGTAACTGAAATTTTGGAAGGATCAATGGAAAAGGCTGTAACTTAGTGCTGCTCGGCATGATGTACGGAGAACACATACCACTGCGCTGCCAGGGAGAATGCGCGGGACAATTCACATTACGATCAAGCCGGTGGGCGCACGTGCAGGACAGTGGTGTCTGCCAGGGCAGTGGTTGGTGGTGGCATAGCCGGCCACCATCTGGGCAAAGGAGCACTGCGATCACAGTGATGGGTGAGTGTGAAGAAGAGCGATGGTTGGCAGGTGACTGGAGTGGCGGTGCTATGCCGTCATCAGGCTGGCTGTTGCGTGGTGGTGCGTCTGCTTCTCCTACATACTTTACCTTGAAGAAGATTGGAATCGTTCGTCGCTGTGGTAACTTGCTCGGGGTGCTTTCTTGGTCGACAAGGAAGGATGACTGGTGAAGAAGATAGATACACCCAGTTCCATTCAGGTAGGATAAAGGTGTGCTCCTGCCGGGATCGCTGCCTTACCTGCTTCACAGGACCAAGGAACAAGTCTAGGGCATCCTTGCTTCAATTGTCCTTTACTAGCAGCTCAACAGCGCTCTAAGACGGACCGCCCAGACAGTGTTACATTAGTCAGATCTTGTACGGAACAATGAAGAGAATATCTTGTTGGGCTATGCTATTTCGAGTCTGGCTATCCTAGGGCGGGCCCTCCCAATTAACCCCTGCTCTGCCCTTGTGATGATACCTTCCAGGCTTGACAACCGGGTCCAGCATCCACTAATTAGTCATTCTTGTATGCTGCTCTGTGCCTTGATGTCAGGATAGACTCGACAGGCCGACCCTCTCAGTTCGCAAATGGGGACTGCCAGGAGGACATCGTAGAAACAAGGCAGGTCACAAACCATTTCTGTGCTCTGCCGCAACCTTCTCGTTCGTAATCGGAGTGGAGAGATTTCTGGAGATATTGGAGGAGGGCAGGAAGAAGAGATGGAGTCTCTAGATGGAAAATCCGATATAGAAAGTCCAGCCGAGAGAGTAAGGAAATACTAAATAAGCGGCAGAGCACAGAAATGGTTTGGGTATGCCTTGTTTCTACTATGTCCTCCTCGCCGTCCGCATTTTTTTGTGAACTGAGAGAGTCGGCCCGTCAAGTCTATCCTGACATCGAGGCACAGAGCAGCATACAAGAATGACTAATTAGTAATTAGTAATTAGTGGATGCTGGACCCAGTTGTCAAGCCTGGAGGGTATCGTCACGAGGGAAGAGGAGCAGGGGTTAATTGGGAGGGCCTGCCCTAGGATAGCCAGATTCGAAATAGCAGAGCCCAACAGGATATTCTCTTCATTGTTCAGTAAAAGAGGTTACTTTTCTAAAGCACCGGTACACGACACATCGGCCCACGGGTGTCAGCACGAAACCCACACCACTTCGCAGGCGGTCAAATTTTTTTTTTCAACGGCGCCCCACGCCGCGCGGCCCCTCTGAGTTTTTGCTTGTGGCGACAAAAACTTTCTGCAAGGCTGGGGCCGTGTACTTGCGGTTCAAGGGACACCGAACCCGGTTTCCAGTCTTGGGTACTAGGTTCACGTAAAAAGTCTCACAGGACGAAGGAACAAGTCTAGGGCGTCCTTGCTTCAATCGTCCTTTACTAGCAGTTCAACAGCGCTCAAAGAGGGACCGCCCAGACACAGTGTTACATTAGTCAGATGTTCAACTTAGAGAAGAGAGGAAGGTTGGTTTCCCAAGAGAGCAGGATGTGGCATTACATGCTTCCCGTTACGGGAAGTAATCAGTCGTGCTGACGATGATTACAAAGGGAAGCGTTCTGTGTGTTTCTGATGTAAGGGACGCTGGGCCCGGTTTGCAGTCTTATTAATAAACCAGCTACCATTTTCATAAAAAAGGAAAAAACGGGCAGGCGAAATCAGGCTGCACGACTGCTCATTCGGCCGGCCAAAAATTGAGTCAGTCCAGGTTGAACGAGAGGCAGCGCAGCCAAAATGCAGCAGTACAAGCTGAAATAATGCCCAAATACACCCTGGACTACCTTGGCCTGCCACTCTCCAACCGGGCCTCAACGAGCGGCCCAGATTCCCTGGGGCCATTCAGGCCCAACAGGCCACATGAGTTGCAGCCTGCTTTTCCCTTTAGCATTGGAGAAGAGAAGAAAAGGAAAACAAGAAAAGGTGACCACGGAGGCTAAATGAACTAGCCAGCAAACTGATGCAACTGTCAAGCCTTGAAGATTGCATGCAAGACAAGGTGAATGATGAGAATGGTGTCGAACCGATAAAGAGCAATGAAAGTCGAGACGAAATATTACTACCTTCTGGTACCATATAGCATCCAGCCAATGGCTTCCCTTCTCGATCTGCTGGACAAGTAGTTGCAAGGGCCAAGGCTGCCAAGTCCGCTGTCGTCTTACTGTCTTCTTCTTTCAATCCTTCCGAATGATGCATGGATTCAAAGTGGCTGGATATTCCGTTCACTTTCTCCTTTTCTTCCACAATGCCAGGGTCCTCCGCGTTGGCATCGTTGTCTGCCTTTGATGCCTGTAGATTCCCCTTCCGTGATTCGGCCCTCGAGACATTTCGAGTGTGAGGTTTCCCACGTGTCGATGCCTCCCTTGATGTTCCCCTCTTGTCTTCTCTCGACTCTGGTTTTCGCTCCTCCTCCCGGGCATCCTCTCCACCTTTTTTTGCGCCTACTTCAATCTCTTCATTCGGAGCTGCCGTGCTAGAGATTTCCTTCAACCTGCCATCACCAGTGCTGTTCTTACTACGGTATTCAAGTATCACTGCCAAGTAGAGATCCCCACTGTGTTCATAGCCGCTTCCACGAGCCTACTCGTTGAGTTCCACAAATTACAGGGCAATTGCGTGCACCATGGGTATCAGTTTCCCTTTCCCTCACAAGCATAGTTTGTGATATTCTTCTTTTTCCAAGCCTTGTGCGGCTTATGCCACCATGTGTACATTCTTGCAGCTTCACTGTGATTCCTGAAGTTCAATGATCCCTTCTTGACAGAGGAGGGGGGAAGGTTACAAAAGTTGAAACACTATTTTTTCCTTGTAAACAAGGCTTGTATGGTCTTGGCTCCATTCTATTCTGAAGAGGAACAGTCTGTTCCTTTTCCATAGGCAAGTTACAGAAGATACAACCATCAGACACACACTTCCTTCCGTTATGGCCAAGGGAACACCAGGCTGATGACCATTGACTAGTCCATTTCGAGGAGAATTGACTCAAAGGTAAGCCTCTTTCTGAAAACATCTTTACACCACCAGTACGTTTCCATTATTGGTCGCGGGAAAAAATAGAGTGGAAGCGTTTCAACTTGGCTGAATTTGGGCACTCTGGTAGTGGCCCGTTCATCCTCCGAAAGTCGTGGCCGCAACCCGGGAGCGACTTTCAGAGGTACTGATGGTTTAAGGTCACAGCCGGTGTGAACTGAAATATCTATCTTCTGAACTAAGTTCCCTTCTTATCTCCCTACTCAAGTGCTTCTCTGAGAGCCTCTCCTTTTCGGGGCAGCCCACCTTTTTTTTTTTTTTTTTTTTTTTTTAAACGGGCCTTGGCGTCGCTGTCTCAGGATGCTGTGTCTGCCTCGGTTCCCGCTGTGGAGTTTTCTCCTTTTCTTTTTCTTTTTTCTTTTTTGGTGCAAGGAGCCTATAAAGGCGTTGATTATGAAAACGAAATACAAGAGATGATACCGGGGTGCTTACCCGGCTTGGACTTGCTCGAAAACGGGTCCAGCATCCCATTCAGCCAAAAACAACTTCTATGATGATAGCAAAGATTATGATCACTGAACAGAAAGATGATCACACTACCCAAGAATGAGATACCAGAGCTGAAAGCAGAACACACCACCAGATTGTACAGATGGAATTTACCAGCAAAGTTGCCATTTAGATGATTGAATGAAAGACGGGTTTCCAAAAATTCTTTTTAAACCACCAGGACATGCCAGCCATTGGACGCGGGGCCCTTTCGGAGGCCGCGGGCCATCAATTTATTTTATCGATGGCACACGAGCCTCCTAAGTTTTAGGAGAGGGCTCAATCGGACTCTCAACTTGGCTGGGGCCATGTACTGGTGCTGTAAAGCAAAGCAAGAGGGTACTTGTGGTCCGAAGACCCCAACAAAGAGAACTTTATACCAAAGATAGTCTGCCATTATATCACAAGGAAACCAGCCAGAGGAGGTCTTGGTATCAAAGACCCCAAACAGGAAATCACAGCCTTACAAGTTAAATGGATAGTCAAACTACCGACTAAACCTGGTATGGCATGGAATAATCTGGCCTTGGATAGCATCAGGTGCCTAGCACCGACAGCCTCGCCAACAAACATGTCCAGTCTGTTCTGGGTAATGACCAAGGAATGAAGCCCAGGTACAGGGCGCAGAAATCAGAGAAGAGGAATCGGTCCAAACGAAGCCATGTGACGAACTGCTTTCTGTAAATGCGCAACTTTCTGTGCGACGGTATTTCAGGGGTTGATCGGGAGGGGCCCGCTCAATTGCATGAATGCCCCCGTCTTTTTGAAAAATGTCTGGTCCCACGTCGGTTGGTAATTGATCGCGCCTTAGCGAGCGCGGAAATAATTGTTGCCATAGCTTCTTTCTTGTTCTGCTAAAAGTGGGGAGGAGAACTTTGGCGCGATCATCACGTGGGAGAAATCTTTTCTTTCAAATTTTGAAATACGAGGGATTACGGGAATTGGGATTTTAATTGATTGAGGAATTGGGGGCATCATAATTTGTCGCGGACTTTTGCTGTTGTAACTGCCCCGTGCTCCTTACTCATGCGCGCATTGCTGCGTCCTGTCCTGTGCTCTGCTCCCACCGCGCCTAAATTCTAATCGCAACTGTAATCTCTTCTTGCTCTTTCTTGGCAAGCGCAGGTGTAACTGTAATCCTCTCCCTTCTTTATGTTTTTTTTTTCGTGCAAAACTTAACGCCTTTTTCCTGTCTATCTCATTGGCCAAGCAGGTGCATGACTGGATCGATGCGTGGAGAGCGGATACGTCCCCCATTCTCCGTCATGCACCCGTAGGGTGCTTCCATTCCCGGCCGTGGGAGTTCAAGGCCGCTTCCATCCGACGAGCTGGTGCTGGGTATGCGGGGTTGACGTGTGGTCGCGAAGGGCTGTGGCACACGGGCAAACCTGACTTGCATACTCGGACTAAGCGGGATGACAACTTCGGGTTGTTGGTAGGTGTGAGGCGATGGACTGCCCTCATCGTGGGAACTTAGAGAGAGAGAGAGAGAGAGAGAGAGAGAGAGAGAGAGAGAGAGAGAGAGAGAGAGAGAGAGAGAGAGAGGTGTCGAAGTGGTGTTACCTCTTCGCATCCTCTGTATAATTTTGATTTCTGGTTTCGGCCATCTTCGTTTGCGCCACTCTCAGATTTTCTTTTCTTTGATTGATGTACGAATTTTCTTTCTCGCCCCCATTTCTTCCTTTTCAATTCAGAATGTATGACAATTTCCAAAATTGATTGATTGCTTGAACGATTTGCATGGAGAGTCGTCGATCACAGAGACAAAGGATTCTGATGAGTGTGGAATTGGTGCCCTGCTGATGTATGAAAAGATGTATGGAACCCAACCCCTTTTTTTACGCCCATGTTTCTGTGTGTGTAACATCGATCGACACTCTATTTTTGCATTAAGCTTACAGAAGTTGTCTCCCTGAATAAACTCCGGTCAGGATAGATGCATGCATAGCGGGTAGATTACAGTCTGTTCAGAGACCGCTTCTATGCACGCGCTTAGGTATGGGTTGGGTCTTCCTCATGCATGGTCCAGAGGCGATTGGCATCTGATGAGTAGGAATATTATTCCTTCTCTTTTTCCTTCAGCCCATCGAACGGTTGTCTGATTTGCACTGAGTATACGGACACCATCTCTTCGTAAGAACAAAAGGAGTAGATTAGTTGTATGCGTTATAGGTTGGCTCAAATTTTGTTGGAACAGATCATGTGCACACACGTATACGAATGATCACCAGAACGACAGTCGTCACGTATACGCGTATCTGCATGATCCGTCCCCGACCCTGTCGCGCTTTGTACACCCGAATGAATGAGTTATATCAGACGAACCCGATCCGAAGCTGAGTGCCGAGAACACAGCCTCCGACTGAGGCCGTCCACGTCAGATTCCGAGATCTGCGAAGCCCGTCGACGACAAGTGCTTACACAGAGAGACACCCACTGTGTTCCCTCCGTACACCAAGTACGAACCCGCCCCAAGCGACGAGGTCGGCGAAACTAAGTTGCTTGGCTATGAGAAGGGCAAAACCGAAGATCTGGTCCTAAGCTGGACCACTTGCATCCCGGTCCTTGAAACTTGGCACCAGAGATCTCAGTTTTGGCCTGGGACTCCACCCCCACTTTCCTAAAATCCTTGGCACGTCCCTACTATGCACTTCCGGGCCCAACAGGAAGTCGCGCTGGGCGTGAGGTTGGGTGTCACAGCCAGGGCTCCCACACCATATTGGACTGCATTGCTACGGATATGGTAGGAAGTCATGTCGAAGAAAGTGGGTAGACCCAAATTCAAAGATGAGATATTGAGGCAACCCCTGTTTGGTAATCAGTGGGTGAGAGACGAAAGTTATCACTAACTATCCCTTAAGCCTAGAGGAAGGAAATGGCTATCATGAATCAAACATGGAGTTTGGAAAGTGAGCCATCTGTGGAACAAGGAGAAAAAGGACTGGGTGACAGAACAGGAACTGGCCTCCCAGCTCAAAGGATGTCAACGACGAGACGAGAATTTACAATCCATTATCAACTGCATCCCGGAAGGCTGGAAGGAGTTGTTGAGCGAAGCCTCAACCTGGAAATCGGGTGAATGGGGAGTGAGGGTGCACGATTTAACCCCCTCAACGGCCTATCAATTTTCCCATAAACAGCAAGGGTCGGATACCCTGGCTGTGTTTACCTCTTTCCCAATTACCCCCTCCATGCAAGGAGGTGCAAAGAGCAGTCCTAAACCCTTTTGTTCTCAGAAAAGTAAGAGTGTTGGGATCATGTTAAAAAACAATCTTAAGAATAGATACGGGGATTCAAGACTGGGAATTTGATCCACCAGAGTGGGCTTGGACACCAGACAGAAGCAGAAGTCTCAAAACGAATGTCCCCATCCAGGAATACACAGTCAAACTGGGATACAACTTACTCCTCAAAACAAAGGATCCTGACCCAACGATCAAGAACAGATGGCAGAAGTTAATAGGTCAGGACGGTAGTCAGATCCCACAAATACCATGCTAAAATTTCAAATCAATCCGTCCGGTCAAAATCAGAAGCCTCCAATGGCTCATCTCATACGTGGCTCAACAGGTTAACCAGTGGCTGCATATCAGAAGAAGTAAGAATGACCCCAACAGTTCAGATTTATGTGTGGTATGTTCAGAAATGAACCAGAAGATATGCTACATTGCCTGATACGCTGTAGAGAGGCGACAGAATATGCTACATTGCCTGAGACGCTGTAGAGAGGTGTCAGATCTTTGGGAGTCCCTCTTCTCGACTCCCCTCCGTGAACACCCCATCCAACTCCTATGGACTAACATCCCAGCTCAATTCCACAAGACAGAGAAAACGTGGTTCGGAATGATCAGAAAGGTAACACTCTGGTCCATCTGGAAGGAAGGTGCTGCAGAGCCATTGAGGCACTCTCAACTCCAAGGCGGAAGGTATGGGCGGAGACAAGGACCTTGACTCAGGCAGAGATTATTTGTAAGTGGCATAAGATGAGACACTCCATGCCAGATGATGAAGAGCAACAGAGAAGAATCAAGGCAAAATTCACTAAGGTGTGACTCGCAGGGGGCAAAGTAGCAAAGATAGATGACCTTTGCATACGGTGGAAAGACTGCCACAACTCAGAAGCAGGGTGGAGAAGGCAGAGATCCCAGCCAGCAGATCCATCACAGGCCACGTAATATTGAAGGGCAGATTCGGAGACTGCATCCTCCATAGCTTCTTTTACCTTTCTTGCTCTCTGTTATTTATCTGACAGGTTCATCATGTGGAAAAGCCAGCTGACAGTCAATCCACGATGCTGGAGTAATCAATGCTGGTCAGGGTTCCTTCGACCAGACGGAAGGAAATGTGAGTGTGTGTCATGATGTAACATTCTGACTCGCCGGTGGAATAGGAACCGCACTGATGCTCCCCAGAATGGAAATGGAGCCAGGGCCATAAGGTCCTGTTTTATTGTTGTGTGTGTGTGTGTTGTGGGGGGGGGGGGGGGGGGGGCGGACATACAATTCTGAATTATCGAGGGCCGGTCAGTTTGATCATAATACCTCAAGGCTGTCGCCCTTCATTCAAACAAGCAGCAGCAGGCCCACCGCAGGCACAGCCATCTGGCCCGGGCGACATTGAGGGTGTTTGTTTTACAACATGAGGGACGTGCAGCATTTTAGGGGGGCATTGGCCAAAGGTATCCGCACGCTGCGAGGATTTGACCCCTCGGCAGTGCTGAGAAAGGCCTTGCCCGCCCTAAGTGAAGGAGGGCCTGCCAATATGTGCCAAGACCTGGGTACAGGCCAGTGTGATCACCCTAAAGGGGTCGTATATGTGTGGGGAATGAGCCCTTGCTGGGCAGAGGCCCTCAGCAAGCCCTGTGCCCGCCCTAAGTGAAGGCGGGCCTGAATATTCACAAGAGGCCAAGATTTGACATTTTTCCATATGTGGGTATCAGACAGTTGCAGCATGCCAGTTGGTTCCAGAGCAACGTGCGCCTCTCCAGGCTCTTTCCAGAAGTTGCAGCCTCGACGGGCAGTTGAGCCCAGGGCCCCGTACAGTTAAGTCCATGGGCGTGTGCTTTCAGAGGCCGACACATCATACAACAGCCACGGACCAATGAGATTGCAGCATTGTCAGCACAAAGTGGCCGTGAGCCAATGAGATCACAGCGAACAGGTGGAGGCTCGTGGACTGCCTGGACGTCCCCAACTGTAAAGGGCCCAGGCCCGTAACTGCAACTGGGCCTGGACGCAGGCACTGAGACCCGACTGGAAGCTACTGGATGCTCGCCCAGCCAGGCCCAGAGGCAGCAGAGGCTGAACTCACTTTCCAATAGGAAAGTGAGCATCGCTGGGCAGGGCCTTCTGGCCTAGGCAGGCAATGCGGCCACACTGCTGCATTGCATCTTCGTGATATGCAAGAAGCTCCCGCCTGGGTCGCGCACACGGACGCTGAGGTGTGAGGTGCACTGCTGGGCAGTGGGCGCACGACAGCCATAGCCAGGCTGCTGGGCGCAGGTCTGGATGGCGATGGTGGTCTTTGGGTGTTGAGAATGCACACTGTGGGAAGTCAGGGGTGATGAGGAGAGACAAGATACATACCTGGTGCATGAGGGAGGTCAGCTATGGTGTTGACGTCATGTACATTGGTCTTCAAGGTCAAAGTGAGCCTGTTGCGTTAACGCTGGTGTAGTAGGATAGGCGAGTAGTGTAGGCTGGGCGCTGGGCGCCAGACAGAGTAGGAGCGACATTGGATATGTGTTGGTGTGGCCTGAGGGCTTGGACATTGGCTCGTGAGTTCATTGTATTGCTCTTATCTGGATGGAATCTCAGTGCATTTGCACTCTCTGCTCGTGCATGACTACCTGGACATCTGTGTGATTTCGCAACTTGTTTTTTTCCGTATATCACTCTTGCTCATATTCCCTGGAACGCCGTCGGATCCTTTGTAAATCAGAACTATTTTATTCTGGTCGCCGCTGGATTCGAACTCGAGTCTGCAATTCAACAGTTTCATGTGTGCATGTACTGAGCAGTCTACCAATGTGCAAAATGAGATGGAATCTTCCGCAATGACATAGGAAGATACACCGCGACGAACAGATACATTGAGAAGAAATCCCGGTGTGAGTATGGAGTCTATGGACTAAGGAGCTGTCAGCTGAAAATGTCGCCGCGCACGCGCGCGCACACGAGAGCGAGCGAGCGAGAGAGAGAGAGAGAGAGAGAGAGAGAGAGAGAGAGAGAGAGAGAGAGAGAGAGAGAGAGAGAGAGAGAGAGAGAGAGA
>BFEA01000319.1:169228-182290 GCA_003427395.1 Chara braunii | reverse complement strand
AAAAAAAAAAAAAAGGAAGCCTGGAAGTCAAAGAAATGTGACTTCCTGGATTGGAATGCGAGAACAACAGTGATAACTAATGCAGATAATGGTGATAGGCTTCTAAGTATCAAACATTCCCCTGATTAAGTGTATCACCTATTCTGGACAGAAATCGCGATCCCCGCTTCCTAAAGAAGAATGGCATCCTCAACCCAAAACGGGAACTCAACGAATTTGAACATGATGGATAAGGGTGTCAACGTGATTGATAACGAGGCGCTCAAATTTTTGATCGACAAAACAAAAGTGCAGAGGATACAGACAACAGAAATTCAGAAGGTAGACGGCAAAGAAGAAGAGGTAATTGTGTGGAAATATCCCGAAGAGAAAGTGGCAGAGTTGGATGATCTGCACGAAAAACATGGTGTGGTGCTTAACTTCACACGCAATGGAGCAGATCTCCAACCCGCGGAGAAGAGGAAATGGGTGATAGAGACAATCAAGGAGTTGAAACTCAAGCAATCCGGGGAAACCTTTACACTGCAAAACCTGGGTCGCAACAACATCATGGCGTTAATCACTCAGAAAGAATATGCCAAAACAGCAGTAGAAATGCAGTCCAGGAATTGCAATGGGTCAGTCTGCACGATTGCCAAATGGAAAAAACTGAACACCCAGAGACAGGACCCAGTCTTCTCATCTGTGCTTGATTCGGTCCTAATATAGACTTTCAAATACATGAAGAAAAATTCCGGTTACTAACAGTCTATGCCCCAAATACTCTAACTCAATGAACTAGACTAATTGCAGACCTCCTTCCAAGGTGCGATTCCAACATCCAGTTACTTTTGGCAGGGGACTGGAATGCGGCACTGGATCCAACCAGGGACCGCTTCTCAGGAGCAGTAACTGGAACATCACAAGCCGCGTGGAATGAAGCCATACCCATTCACGAGTTGATGATGGAAAAGGATCTCATAGACCCACTCAGAAGTCTATACCCAGACAGCAAGGAATACACTTACTTAAAAAGGAATAGAAGTCAGCACATATCTGCATCCCGAATCGATTATTTTTTGATATCAGCATCGCTTACTGGCGCAATCCAGAACACGGAAACAGGAGAACTCCCACGCTACGCAGGCTTGGACCACAAACCAGTCAGACTGTTTCTTAACCGAGGGACATCCCCCGACAGAGGGCGAAGTTTCTTCAAAATGAACAACTCACTGTTAGGAACAACAGAAATAAGGGACGCGGTTCTGTCCACATGTATTAACCACGACTACACTAATAAGGACTTCCCAGACTTGGTCATGGCACTAACAGAATCCACTGCTAGAGCCTCCAGAATAATTGCTTCTAAGAGAAAAGCAAGAGAAGAAGAATTACAACAGGCAATAAGGATAGCGGAAAGGAATATCCTAAGAGACCCAAGGAATAATTTATACGAAAGAGTTTTTGAACAAGCCAGACAGGAGATGTCAGAATGGGAAGAATGGAGAAACAAGGGCTTAAGAATGAGAGCCYGAATGAAGGATTGGGAAGAAGGYGAAAAAATGACCAAATATTTTTTCAATAGAATCAAGACAAACGCWAGGAATGCAAACATAGTAAAGCTCCAAACGGAGCAGGGACTGACATCAAATCCCCAGCAGATGCTAGCAGCAGCAGCGGACTTCTTCCAAAACCTCTATACATCAAAAGAACAGAACTACTCACAAYAGGAAACCGCAAGTGCAAGAACCAAATTCCTGACCCATTTAGACAAAACCATCTCAACAAAACAGGCGTCGGCTTTGGATAAACCAATCTCAGAACGAGAGGTCTTTGAAGCACTGCAATCAATGAAACCAAACAAGACCCCAGGATTGGATGGGCTATCCAAGGAGTTCTGGGTCACCTTCTGGCCAGCTCTAGGCACAAAATACATCCAATTCCTAGAGAAGGCATGAAACAGAGGCTCACTAGGGGAATTCCAAAGCACGGGAGTAGTATCCTTGATCTATAAGAAAGGCGACCCAGCAGATATCAGAAACTATAGACCGATCTCTTTGCTCCCAGTAACATATAAAATAATAGCTAAACTACTAGCCAACAGAATCAGAACAATCACTAGGAACTGCTTCCACATCGACCAGACAGAAGATTCATCCTGGATAATGTAATGACCCTCAACGAATCAGTCAGATACATTCAGGATAAAAGAATGAACGCAACCATATTATTCTTTGACTTCGAAAAAGCGTATGATCAGGTTAATTTGAACTTTTTACAACAATGTATGGAAAAGATGGGGGTAGGTCCGAACTTCAGAAAATGGGTCCAAGTCCTATACTCAGAAGCTCAGGGACGAGTACAGGTAAATGGACATCTGTCACAGCCATACCCAATGTCCCGTTCGGTAAGACAGGGGGACCCGCTAGCAGCCCCAATCTTTCTCTTCATTATGGAGGCAATTGCCTCCTTTCTAAGAAAAGATCCATCGATTGAAAGATTGGTAGATGACGGGCAACATCCAATCAATATACCCACTACCATCCTCTTCGCGGATGACTTGACTGTCTTAATAAGAGCATCAGACTCTTCCTTTCAAACTCTCACTAGAGCCATGCAAGCTTTCCAAATCGCATCAGAAATGAGAATCAATTGGCCCAAAACAATAGGCTGGTGGCTAACAGACCCACAAATTAACCCCCCCCAAAGTACACCGGTAGGAATGAGCTGGTCACGTGGCAACGAACCTCTCAGATTCTTAGGAATCCAAGTTTCCAAACATGGTTCAAACCAAGCAATGGCCCCAGCTATAATGAATAAGATGATTACCAAAATGGGGAGCTGGTCCAATGTCTACACCTCAATATACGGCAGAGCATTGATCCTAAATGCTTCAATCTTTGCAATGATGTGGTACGCAGGCACAATCTGGAGCCCAACTAAGCAGAGAAGAATACAACTCAGAAGAAGGGCAGCTGCCTGTTTGTGGACCGGTGATCCATCCAGGGTCAACTTCATCTCTAAAGTGGCATGGAAGTATGTCACTATGAAGAAATCGCAAGGGGGTTTGGGAATCCTGGACCCGGAAATTCAAATCAAAGCCCTTCAAACAAAGTGGATCATCAAAATGATAACTAATAACAATCTACCCTGGAGCAAACTTGGCCTCCACAAAATACAACAAATAGCCAAATACAAAACCCCGGACAACATGCGTGGCCTCTTCTGGCTCATGAATAAATCCTGGGCGATGAAGGGTGGGGCGCAAACAGAACATCAAGGGAACCAGGGTGAAGAAGAGGGGGAGGACTTTTGGAGACAACTTTTGAAATCGTGGAGAGAGATCCTACCAGCCAAAGTAAGAGAACCAACAACTATAGAGGAAGTCCTCAGACAACCAATCTTCTGTAACCAGGCCTTGCTAGACCCACAAGGGAAACCATGGACCCTAACCACAAAAGACACAAAGTGGGGCGCGTGGTTGGAAAAAGGAGTGTGGCAAGTCAAGCACCTGTGGCATGATGAGGACAAGAGATGGAAAACGGTAGGAGAGCTAAGAGAAATCCTGAGGGGATGCCACAATTTACAAGCAAATTTGAATGATATCTTAATATCAATACCACAAAATTGGCAAGAGCTACTAAAAGGCAGGGGTGAATGGAGAACGGGGGAATGGGCAACACGTCTAACTGAAAACATCCCCACTACCGCCTATCAGTTCCGCTCACGGGAGGGGCCAGGGAACGCATGGTTAGTATGCGACATATTCTCGATTGAGGATCCGGGATCAACCACAAGCCTCTTAAGTCGTAATGCTTTGGGAGAAATTGCCATTCCAGAACAAGCAATGAGGAAAGTCAGAGTGGTAGAAACTGAAGAACGACGCATATATGAASCACTCGTGGGTATAGCAGATTTGGAAATTGACCCAGCGGAATGGGCTTGGAAGAGAAAGTCAGGTAGGCTAGGAATAGAGAAACGTAATAACATTCTAGAATACTCTACTAAACTAGGATATACACTAAGAATGAGATCCGTTTCAATAACTCAAATCATCAACCAAAGATGGGACTCTCACCTTAATCTGCCCCCGAATCAAACCCTCATCAAGTCATGGAGTAGGCTACTAGCAGAATAAGAAGCTTCCAATGGCTACTCGCCCATAGGGCTCTTCCAGTTATCCCCGATACAAGAGTTGTGTGCTATTTGTCCGGAGGGATTGATAGACGATATAGAGCACTGTCTGCTAAGCTGCCAGAAAGCCAAACAACTCTGGACTCCAGCCTCCATACTTTGGCACACGGTCACTGACAAAACATTACCATCGAAACAACTATCTCTCTTACTTGGCCTGCACATTCATAGCTCTTGGAGAGGATTCGAAGTGTCTTTCTTCCACGTGCTTAGGCTCGCGACATTATGGATGGTGTGGAAACGTAGATGTCAAGAGACGATTGATAGCGCAACCATGTCTCCCCAAGAAGCTTGGGAAGGAGTTTTGCACCTAATAAAGGTTGAATATAGAGGAAGGTGGAAGAGAACCTGCAGGAAAATACAAGAGGATATCATAAACAAAGACAAAATAATAGAAAATTTTGTAAAAAACCAGTTAGGTGAAGGAAGGATAGCTAAAATAGATCACGACAAACTGCACTTTGCACAATGGCGACATACCCAACTAAGGACACAAGGGATAGAAGCCTATACAAGCACAACTCACCTGATGGATATCGCAATAGGAGCGAACTAAGAAGCAAGGCATTAACATAGACTCCCAGGGAAGAATAAAAGGAGGGACGGAACTCAAGCAGTGCAAGGTAGGGTTTAGGGTTTTAAAAAAAAGGGGGAAAAGAGGAAGGGATTCAGGGTTAATGAGTTGAAGGAAGGGTTTGGGGATTAAGGGGTACAGTAGGATGAAAACAAAGAGAGTTTAGGGCATAAGAGAGGTAAAGTCTAAATGGGCGTCCTGAATCAGGACAACATAAGACTGAAGGTTTAGGGTTAAGGCTTAGACAAAAACAAGGCAAAAGTTGTTATAGAATTTTAGCTGCTATAGAATTTTAAAGGTTTCAAAAGCCATATAAGTGTTCCAGAAAGCTCTAGTATAATCATTAATAACCGACAGCTTCTTAGATGAGAGGAGCAGTTCTGGGATTAGATASATTGGCAAGAAGACTTAGGGCAGGCTAGATTAGGCAAGGGTGAGAGGTGGTACATCCTTCCTCAGGGAAGTAATCAATGCTGCCTACTGGGGCCTCTCAGCCATAATGGGGAGGAGCGTGTGTGTGTTCTGATGTATTCCATATTGACTTGCCGGGGGAATAGGAACCGGACTGTCGCTCCCCAGAATGGCAGGAGCCAGAACCATGGATTCTGTTAAAAAAAAAAAAAAAAAAAAAAAAAAAAAAAGGACCCAGTCTTCTCGGTCTCTTACAAACAGACACTTTTGAAGGAGAACTTCTGGGTTCAGTTCGACAACATCCCGCTAGGTTTTCAGGGCTTGCTGGTAGACAGATTAGAAAAGCAATACACAGCGAACAAGATCCTTAAATGGATCCTGCCAGCCTCGGAATTCTTGGCCCCACATTGCGGATCGTTGACTGCAATACTGGAAGTCAAGACAGATACCCCCCCGGTTTTTCCGCAGACATGGAAATTACGGATCAAAAACAGAGTTGCAGAGATTAGGGTCTCTATAAAGAGCTCCCCGATCTGCTTCCGGTGCAGGGAGCGGGGCCACATGGGGAACGACCCCAACTGCCCCAAATTTCCAAAACAGTCAAAAGAGCGCAGACTCCTTCCCAACATGTTGGTGAAAGTGGAGGAGGCTCCAGGCATATGGTTCGTCGTAGACAGCAATTACGATGGCTGGGTCTTCGATGACAACCTGGAAGAACCCGATTGGGTATGGCACTACGTGGACAGGGAACCGCTGGTCAAGAAACTGAACATCTTCCCGCCAGCGGACAGCAGATGGCAGAAGAAAGCTACGGGGAAATTGCCAGGAAACCCAACAAGAATTAGGACTGACCCTCTCATAGAGCCCCGGGTGATCAGGGAAGAGAAAGACAGGGAAGATCTCCTGTGGGATCTAGATGCAGTAAAGGAACAAGTGATGCAGGAATTCGACAAAGAAGCTACAAGCTTCAGATGCAAGCTGAAAAGTTTAGAACAGGCGTCACTCCAGCAAAGAAGCAAGGATCAAACAGAAAACAAACGAACGCTGAACAGTGAAGGTCAGGAGATGATGGAGGGTACACTCAAGAAGAGAAAGGCAGTAAATGCAGGAGGAGAAGAGGTAACAGTAACTAAACCTGTTGTGGTCGGCCAAGGGGACAAGGCAAAGGGGGAAGGGAAAGCGGAGTCGGACACCATAGCTGATGTGAGCAGCGCAGAGGGAGACAACCCGGACAAGGAAAGTGAGAAGGAATCTCAGTGATCGCTCCAGTGGCTCAGAGAATATGTAGAGAAAGTCAAAAGGGAAAGGGAACATGCATTCAACATCAGGGTAGCATGCCTGAAACATGCTGAAAAAGCCCAGTTAGTCGGTAAGAGGGGCCCGATAGGAGGATCCGTGAACTCCAACAACCAATTCGAGGCACTCAGGAAGGTCAAGGCAGAGGAGCTATCGGAATATACGGCATTCAGGTACGCAGAAAAGAAAAGGGCAAGAGAACACGGTCTGAAAGACAAAGACAAAACCATTCCTGATTCCAAAGACGAACTCCAAAGCTTGCGCCCAACGAAATGGAGGACATGGAAGAACCAGAAGACGAGGGACAATGACTCAGATCCAATGGAATCTGAGGATGAATCTGGATGCACTCTGCTGGAAAAAGAAGCAGCGGTCATACAGGCCCAAACAGACAAATTGAGGAGACTGAATGAGGAGTATGCTCCATAATTCATTACAATCGATCGCATTGCCAAAAAGGCTACCCCACTGGTAGAAGAAACTGCCAGGTCGGCAAGGCTCACAATGACGAGTATCCGTCCTCTTATCGCAGCAAGATATGTGTCAGGAATTGATGAGTGGCAGGTTGCCACAGATGTTTCCTTTCAGATCCCTGGCTTGGAAGAAGGCCAGAACTTAGCAGAAGTCCTCCGAAAGAAAGTTTCTAGTTCTTATCCTTTGGGTGTCTTTGAGATAGGACTGAATGGAGCAGTTCAGGAGGACACACAKTCTCAATCGSCSCAGGAAGTAGGGGTCCAGGTTGATGCAACAGACACAGAAGTAGGGAAACACTCTCCTCAGGCATTCATGCCATTGATCGTCAAGTTGCCGGAAACTGCGAAACTGAGGTCAGGGATGAGATGGCGACCGTGGAGGACTGTAATTGCAGTCCCATACAGCATCTTGGCAGGCTCGAGTTTGCCAGCAGAATTGAATGCAATATCAATTGCGACCTTAGTAGCGGCAGGCACTCTGGAGGGAGATGGTGATCTGGAAGCACGAGCATTTGCGCTGGATTGGGACAAATACTACAGGAGTGATGGCTCGGATGGTGAGTCCCTGGGCTGGATCTCTGATGAGGAGAGGGACGAGGAGGGGAGGAACATAGAACAGGGTGAAGACAATGAGGAAAGCTTGGGTCCATACAAGATGGATGAGTCTGAGTCAGATACGCCCTCGAGACCGGTGCAGGATTCCGGGGGGTCTGATCAGGGAGAGGACACGATCGGCCTGGACACAGGCGGACCTTTACCATCGTAAAAGAAACAGCAGAGCGGGCCTTGGGGTAAATAGTGGTAAATAGTGGTAACAGTCGGGGCAATGGAGGAATTCAGGAAAGTGGCCAACAGGGGGGTAACTTAGGGCGAGTGGAGACACCAAGGGATCACCATTCGAAGTTGGAATGTCAATGGTCTGGGTAACGTTCAGGGGAGGGAAGACAAGCTCTTTGACCTAATTAAAGGTCTAACAGTAAGTTACAAGAAGGTAGCAGATATCATATTGCTACAGGAAACCCATCTTATCTCCTCTAGGGAACATACTAGGATTAAAAAGTTGGTGGCAAGAAAGTTAGATGGGATTAAAGAAGAAATCTGGGCGGAAGATAGTACGTCAAGCACAAAAGGAACGGCCATTTTGATACCTAACTCTTCTCGTTTCCTTCAAACAGGGAAGGTTATAAGCAAGGAAGCGGATCTTAACTATGGGAGGTGGTGTTTTATGCACCTGAAGTGGAATGAAGAGGAGTTTCTTTTGCTCAACGTTTATGCCCCAAATGATCCAGTGGAGAGAACGTCCTTCATAGCCAGTTTGGACAGATTAATTCCCCCCTTGACGCCATGCATAATGGCAGGAGACTGGAACGCCACTTTAGATCCTACAATTGACCGCATATCCCGATCTCCTAACGTGTCCAACTCTCCAGAAGCGTTTCCTATCTAAAAGCTTATGTTAGACCATGGTCTGATTGATCCCCTCAGAACCATGTACCCAACAACGAGAGTCTTCTCGCTAGTCAAAAAGAACCATGCTCAACACACGGCCTTCTCACGTATTGATTACTTCCTAGTTTCAGAGATTATGGTGGGGGCAGTTAAAGATGCTCAGATATTACCCTTAGCCCCATGCCCAGGGCTCGACCATAAACCCATAGAACTGATAATTAACTTTGACCAGCTGGTCAAAAAAGGTACCACTTTCCACAAATTGAACAACTCCCTCCTCTTAAGTCAGACCTTCCAGGGAGGGGTACGGGATTGCTGGCAAGGGCGTAGAAACTTGCTACTGGCCTCCCAGGATCGATGGGTATGGTTTCAAGATAGCTACCTGGATCTTTCGAAGACAGTTGCGAAGATATCCAGGAACCTTGCCTCCACAAGGAAACAAAGAAGGCAGATGCTGGAATCAGCACTGAAGATCGCGGAGATGAACTTGAGCAATGACGCTTCTTCCCAATTATACAAAGAAATTTTCGAGAAGACACGTGAGGAATTAGCCTTATGGAGATGGTGGGACTTGAAAGGCCTACAGATAAGAGCAAGAATGAACGAATATGAACTCAGTGAATCAATGACAAAACACTTCTTTGCTCGTATCAAAGCAAATTCACGGGCAAACACTATAGAAGGACTAAAAACCCTCTCGCCGCCAGAGGAGAGGGTCTCAACCAGTGAAGAAATGCTAGATGTAGCAAAGAGCTTCTACCAAGAATTATACCAAACAAGAACACGCGATCCTATCCCAACGACCATAAGAGAAGCGAGACAAAGAATGCTGCAATACTTGGAAAAGATGATTACGGCGGAACAAGTTGAGACTTTAAACAAACCAATTACGACAGAAGAATTACGCCAAGCACTCAAAAGCATGAACAATGATAAATCGCCAGGTATTGACGGGTTGACCAAAGAATTTTGGGAAAAATTCTGGCCGCGCTTGGGGAGAGACTTAATGAACTTCTACGGAGACAGCTGGGCTAAAGGGGGTCTAGGCAATCTCATCAGCAGTAGTGTGGTCACACTTCTATACAAAAAAGGGGAAAAAGAAGACATCAGGAATTATAGACCAATCTCACTACTGACGCTCCCTTACAAAATCTTGGCTAAAACACTGGCAGCAAGAATCACGAACATAACGGACAAATGCTTTCACATTGATCAAACCGGCTTCATCCCAGGTCGTTACATACTTGACAACGTCCTAACTTTGAATGAGTCAGTGAATAAAATCAGAGAAAAAAGGATAAAAGCAGCAATACTCTTCTTTGACTTTGAAAAAGCGTATGACCAAGTCAACTGGTCGTTCATGGAGGCTAGCATGGAACGAATGGGGGTGGGACCGAACTTTAGGAAATGGGTCYGAATCTTGTACAATGACGCAGTGGGATGTGTGCAAGTGAATGGTCTCCTTTCAGAGAGTTATCCAATCTCTAGATCAGTTAGGCAAGGAGATCCACTGGCACCATCGATCTTCTAATTTGTGATGGAAGCTATTGCTTTATTCCTTCGGAAAGATCCCTCCATTCAGAGGCTTCCGGAAGTGAATGCGGGATCTCCACACCACATGAACTTCCCGACAGCCATTATGTTTGCAGATGATCTAACGGTTCTGATACGGGCTTCRGACTCCTCTTTTAAATCCTTAGCTAAAGCGATGGAAGCATTCAGACTGGCGTCCGAGATGAGAATAAACTGGAAAAAGACAGTAGGGTGGTGGCTTTCAGACGAGGACTTCCCGGTCTTGCAAGAGCCGGAGGCTTCAATGACATGGGACACACCGGATACGCCCACTCGATATCTGGGGATCCTGATGACCAAGGATGGTTTAGCTCCAYAAATGGCACAAAACATCCTGGCCAAACAATTAAACAAGCTARGGARATGGGGAAATGTCTTTACTTCGTTGATAGGTAGGGCCCTGGTGCTTAATACTTCGGTTTTCGCGATGATGTGGTATATTGCCTCGATATGGACAATACCGGACARCTCAATAAAAGAACTAAATACCCTAGCCAGGAACTACTTATGGTCAGGCAATCCAAACAAAAAGGGCAGTATACCTAAGATTGCTTGGCAGTACATCACAAGGAAACCACTCTATGGGGGGCTGGGTATCATAGACCCCAGGGCTGAGACAAAAGCCCTACAGGTTAAATGGATAATCAAACTGTTGATGAAGCCAGATAGCCCATGGAACAAGCTGGCGCTCGACAGCATTAGGACCCTGGCACCTRTAACKTCTCCCGATAACATGGCAGGTCTGTTTTGGGTCATGACTAAAGAATGGAAGCTGAAAACGGGCAGGAAAAAACGAAGGGGAGAGCCTGATTTAAACGCGGTCAGGTCCCCTACCCCTTATTGGTCGGCTCTGATCCGAATATGGAGAGATATACTACCCAGAAGGACGAACAGACCAAGATCAGTAGATGAGGTCCTAGTACAACCACTGTTTGGCAACAATTGGGTGACTGACGAAGGCAACAACCCTATATATTTAGAGCAGAGATGGCTGTGATGGGTCAAAAACGGGGTATGGACAGTTGGTCATCTATGGAACGAAGAAAGAAAGGATTGGATAACTGAACAGGAACTGAACATGCTCTTGAAAGGATGCCACAGAAGAGGGCCTAACTTACAGTACATAATCGACAGAATTCCATCTAACTGGAAAGACATTTTGGCAGAGGCTTCACTATGGAAATCAGGAGAATGGGAGGTGAAAGTACAAGAGTCCTTTCCCTCAAGAGCCTTCCAATTCTCGCACATGCAGCCGGGTTCGACTACACAAGCTGTCTTTTCCTCTTTTCCGATTTCCCCTTCCATACATGATATGCCATCAATACTCAACAAGGAAGTGGAGACGGTAGTGCTAGAATCCTACYTACTCAGGAAAATCAGAGTACTAGGTCCATGGCCAAAGCRGATTTTTAGACCGGATACGGCGGTTAAAAGTTTGGAATTTGACCCGGCAGAATGGGGCTGGATACCAGACAAAGACAGGAACATCAAATCAAAGGTTCCRATATATGATTACACAGTAAGATTGGGATASAAGCTTTTGATCAAAACAAAAGACCCAGATCCGGTAATCAGACGTAGATGGCAGAAACTGTTAGGACAGGAGGCAGACAAACTCTCCCTGATTCCATGGAAAAAATTCAAGACCATAAGRCCGACTAAAATTAGAAGCCTTCAATGGCTCATCGCGTATGCGGCRCTACCAGTGAACCAATGGCTACACACAAGACGCCAAAAGAACGACCCAAACAGTTCGGACCTATGCACAGTATGCACGGAGGGGAGCCAGGAAGATTTAGTACACTGCCTAATCCAGTGTAGTGAAGCGAAGGAATACKGGGCAYGRGSTTCGGCTTTGTGGGATTCCCTTGTCCAAACCCSCTTCCCTGATCACCCCATTCAACTTCTCCTYTGGACTAACATCCCGTGYCATCTCAAAAAGACAGAGAGGCTGTGGTTTGGGTTGATAAGGAAAGTGACACTATGGATCATCTGGAAGGAARGATGCGTCAGAACMCTCGAAGGCCTCTCCAACCCGCGGGAGAAGGTGTGGGCAGAAACAAAAACCTTGCTGCAGGCCGAGATCCGGTGCAAATGGCAGAGGCAAAAGCACTCGTTGCCAGACGATGAAGATCTACAAGACAAGGTCAGAAAGAGGTTTATCAGTCTGTGGTTGGTGGAAGGAAAGGTGGCGGATCTCTGGGAGGACAGGCTCCACTGGAAGGACWGGCATAACTCAGAAGTGGATGGACGAGACCAGAGGGTGGCAATAACGGAGAGACAATTGAGCTAAGTGCAGTCAGGGACATCTGATAGGCGACGGTATGGGGTRCCCYGAAAGACAGAGACACCAGAATCGGCGATGGTGAGACAATCCCTGAAAGAAGGTGAAGACAGAGACGATWTCCTTGCTGCAGAATGAATTTTCTTGCAGATGTCAAAGGCGGAAGGGTTGGTTGCCRGAGGAAGAGGGGGAGCAAGAGAGGAGCATAAGAGTCCCATCAGACTGTGGGGGGGAAGGGCTAAGAGAGGAGCATAAGAGTCCCATCAGACTGTCAGAAGAGCGGCAATTGAAGCAAACGTGATCAGCTGTTCCCCGTAGAAGCAAGAACCTCAAAATAAAGGGGGAGGAAAGGAGAAGGAGCCAAATTACAATGGAAAGATGGCTACATAGCACTTCAAGGTCAATAGGCAAGACCCCAGCAATGGAATTGCAAGTCCAGCTCAGGCGGGAAGACGAAGAATTGCAGAATTTCGGACAAGGGTTTCAGGATGAGGGTACAGGGTCTAGGGTTTTAGCGTTTCTTTTACAAAAAAGGGCGAAAGGTAAGATGGGACAGAGGGTATAATGGACCACGAGCCGGATGGTTAAGTGGGAATACAAAGGCCAGCTGGGACAGTGGGGGAACTCTTTCTAGGTGGCATTGATCTAGCTGACAGATCTGGTTATCTGATCTGAGAGGAAAGAGTGAGGTACGGCAAGCTGACAGTCAATCCTCCATCATGGTGGAGCAATCATTGCTGATCAGGGGTCCTTCGGCCAGACGGAAGGAAGCGTGGGTGGTTCATGTTTATTGTAATGTATATTCTGACTTGCCGGTGGAATAGGAACCG
>BFEA01000319.1:147979-158263 GCA_003427395.1 Chara braunii | reverse complement strand
TTTTTTTTTTTTTAAATTCCCTTGGGTGCTAGGAGTGCTGATAGGAGCAGGCACCTCTAGCACACCTGGGGCTGGCTCCATCTATTGGTGGGGAGCAACACCTGCTGGAAACCGGGTCCAGCGTCCCTTACATGATTATTCAGAACAGGACATTGTAAGATGAAAGTAGAAACCTGCCTCTTCAGCCCAATTGAGCCGCCAGATAAACCTATCTGTCTAGCAGATCTATCCATTCCATAAGGACTGAGGAGATTGCTCTGCTCTGACGGGATTTCGATACATCTGAGTTATTCGAGTCACTCTTCTTCAAAAATTCAACTTCGCAAATGCCCTCAAGGCTTGAATGGAACGCTGGACCTGGTTTCCAGCTCTTACTTTTTACAGAATAATCATCTATAGCCTGCTCTAAGGTAGGCTATAGGAGTTTTGCTCAAAATTGAGTTTCCTAAGCTAGTTCTGATCGCATATTTGGATATGAAAGGTTTTCCTTTGATCTGAGCTTCAAGGTAGGTTTTTTTTTTTTTTTTTTTTTTTTTTGAGAACTTCTCAGTTCTGACCCCTACCATTCTGGGGAGCAACAGTCCGGTTCCTATCCCCCTGCAAGTCAATAATGAGTACATTGAAACATACGCACGCTCCTCCCCATTATGGCTGGGAGGCCCGAGTGGACAGCATTGATTGCTTCCTTTGGGAAGGATGTACCACCCCTCACCCCTGCCTAAGTTAGCCAATGGTAAGAATTTACCCTTTTATAATAGATCAAGGTGTTTGTTTGTGCTTTGTTGGAATAATTTTTCCTGAGGGAACGTAAAGGGATGCTGGACCTGGTTTCCAGCATTAGCCCAAGCTTGGTAATGGGCCCAGATTTCTATCTGGGTTGTTTGTGAGGATTCCCGGCCTCTGATCTGTCCTGATGTTAATAAATGCCACATTTCTTCCCAAAAAAAAAAAAAAAAAAAAAAAAAAAAAGAGACAAAGAAGAAAACAAAGTGACAACGACCATAAAGACAGATTGTCCAATTGGAGGATCACCGTTGCAATTATTTGCGGCAATCCGTGGAAGTTGTGTGTGCCACCTGTGCTCAACGCTGCACCCTCTTTGAGTAGGATGCAATGAACAGTTTGGTGGAAAACCTCTCTGCAAAAAAAAAAGAAAAAAAAAAGAAAAAAAAAAAAAGAAAAAGAAAACCTCTCTGCACGTGCACATGGCCAGGGATCATGTTGACCTAAGGGCTCTCATGGACACACAGCTTCACTAACTCCTGCTAATCAGGCCCAGGCTCCAACCCGGGTACCTCCAAACTTACCATTGGGCTGAATATCTAATCATAGTTTTTCTTTTTTTTTTAAGCAACGGGCCCAGTACTTAAGGCTGGATTATAACCGCCGTGGAACGGGCCTGGTGTCCCTCACATCAAAGGTGGCCCACCAGCCTATACAAGGCACTCTGGCATTTCGTTCAGCTCTTCTATGATCACCTTTCAGCCGTCCGACCAAAAGATCAGCTGGCATTCTTGATTATTTATGCTGTTGACCCTACCTCTGTGGCCGATGCTCCTTAAACCGCTAGTACCTGGCCCCAGCCTTGCTGAAAGTTTTTGTCGCCACAAGCAAAACTCGGAGGCACGGCACGCCCAGGGGGCGCCGTTGAAAAGAAAAAACGGCCGCCTCCAAAGTAGTACGGTTTTCATGCTGTCACCCCCGGGGTACTGGCGCTTTAAGGGGCAGGATTTGTTCTTCTCAGCTACTGGTAGGGCACCAAAATGTTTTTGCTTGAAAACTGCCATTTTCCTCAATTGAATTGATGATAAGCTGCATGCAGGACCGTTCCTCTATCCCCCGTACTCGTTGAAGCCTTTCCAGAAAGCAAGTACGACTGCCAGCCAATGAAGGACATTAACTCGCTCACCTGTAGTGAAGCTACAGTGGAATCAGTCGGGTTCTCTTCGTACTTGCGAACATCTTCTTCCAGGAGCACATAAAGTCCTTGAGCATTCTTGTCGATCTCAACTTCCTGCCCTTCCATCCAAGCCAAACCAAAAAAGGAAAGAGAAAACTATCAGACTCTCATAGTCAGAATGAGTTAGTCAGTGTCGAGGGTGGAAGGCACTCTAGTGTCTTTTCGTGAGCTGGTGCCTAGCCGATGCTGGCCGGAGCCGGGGCGGGTCGCTTTGCCCTGTGGCCCAGCAGGTGGGGGGTTTCTGGGTTGGGTCGTGCCACCCTGTAAACTAGCAGTTGGGGGCATGAGGCCTCGTAGAGATTGGGCATCGGGATATAGGGGTGATGCAGGTAGGGTTCGGTTGCCAAACGGCTCTAAAGTAGGTGGTTCTTTCGTTCTGAATGTTCCTTTGATCCGAGCTTTGGAGGCTAGAGAATTTTTAGTGTTCTTGTACACAGTTGTCTTTCTTAGCCGAAGCCGGGTAATGGCCCCGGTACCTCAAGGATTTTCCCATAAATTTCTCAATTTCTCAATATGATCTTGAATGGGACGCTGGGCCCGGTTCCCAGCACGTGCTGTTCCCCACGAATAGATTGGAGCATGTTCCAATAAAAAAGAAAAAAAGAAAAAAAGAAAAAAAAAGAATGAGTTAGTCAGTTACAGGCGAAGTAAGGGAAGCTATTTCTGGACTCAAATAGAAACATTAAACCACCGGTACTTCCTAAAGTCGTGCCCGTTAACACGCCACAATTTTAGGAAATGTACGGGCCACTACAGGAGCACCCAAATTCATCCAACTAGAAACGTTTGTACTCTATTTTTTTTCTGCGGTCGATAGCTGGGCCAAGCACTGGTGGTTTAAGGGTTGGAGAGAGGGTGTTTCAGCAAGGATGACATAATTATTTCTGTTACTATTACTCAATATAAATAACATGTAATGATGTAAGTGCCAAAGGGATTTGCAAACAACTTCATGTTATCGACCACGTACTACAAAATTGTCAAAAACAATTCTCAAGAAGGCATACAATGCTGGCAGGCCATATCAATTGACGTATCGCAAAAGTCTGTCAAAGTCTGTAATGGAACGCGCTGGGCCCATTTCCCAGCAGGTGATGCTCCCCATCAACGGAACAGAGCAACAACTGACCTTACTAAGGGAGGCTGCGCGTACCAACCCCCCTCGTAAAGGTCCCCTAGTCAAGGTCCTGTTATCCATTTTTATTTTATTTTTTTAGTTTTTTTTTTAAAAGGCATACAAGTGAAATGCAGATTGTGGAAAAGAGAAACAAGGACATTCCGAAAGGCTGCAAAAACTTGAAGGGGTATTCAAAGAAATGGTGCAGCGAGGGGCATGCTCAAGTAAACAAGGGATTCAAAGAATAAGGAAAGTAGAGCAGCAGTCAATCCCCTGTATTCCAGGGTAATCAATGCTGGCAGGACTGTCTTCAGATGTTCTCAATGTCCTGCTCAGTCAATCCCCTGGATCCCAGGGTAATCAATGCTGGCAGGAACTTCCTACATTGTTTTCTCTTATGTACTCTAATTTCAGTCTGTATATGGGACGCTGGACCCATTTTCCAGTAGGTGATGCTCCCCACCAATAGATGGAGCCTCTCCCCAGGTGCTAGTGGTGTCTGCTCTTATCAGCACCACTAACACTGGTGGGGGTGTTTCAAAAAAAAAAAAAAAAAAAAAAAAAAAAAGAAAAAAAAGCAATGGGGGGGGGTTAGGTGCGAACAAAAGAAAAAAAAGAAAAAAAAGAAAAAAAGGGGGGGAATTTTGGAAAAAAAAAAAAAAAAAAACAGCCCCCAGGGGGGGAAAAAAAAGCGGGGGGGGGGGGGGGGGGGGGGGGGGGGGGGGGGGGGGGGGGGAGAGTAGACCATTGGCAACAACAGCGGCATGTACCTCTGACCAGAAAGATATTAGGTTGCATACATTCATGATGAGGATGTGTTGTGTTTGGGGGGGAGAAGACGACAGGTCATGTGGCTATTAAGTACAAAAAAAAAAAGAAGGTACAAGTTGTAGAACAAAAGTACTAAAGAGGAAATGCACTGAGAAATAGGCAGTCCCCAAAATTCAATTTAAGAAATGTAGTTCTGACAAGTCCTTCCACATGCAGTAAAAAGTTTAAAACCACCTCCTCCCCTCTCTTCCCGCAAACAGAAAAACATAAAGGGCCTCGCCAAACCACTCCTGAATTGGACAAAGTTTTCAGGAGTGCTCTCAAGTATTGAAATTCGTTAAGTCCCGTTCGAGAGTGCCCTTCGCCACACTGGGCTCTCGAACGGGCCGCTCACGAGTTCAAAAATTGACAGAGTCCACTTCCTGACAATTGAAGCCTGACATAACACTCTTGTCCTTCACGGTCCACCCGGGAATTTCAAGACCGGACTTGGAGGTCGGCCCAAGGTATCTCCAAAATTGGAAAATGGCAATTTGCAGGCAGGCACCAAAAGGAAGCTCGAAAGTACTCTCGCGTCCCCGTCTCTGACAGCTCTCGAACTCACTTTCAGTAGTTGAATCCGAGAGCATATGTGGCAATGCTGGCACTCCCAGAAACACCGATTTCAGGAGTGGTGTGGCGAGGACCAAAGTCATTATCAGCTGATCACCCTTGTCTCCATTCTCAAGCTGGACAGCAGAATTTGCGCTTGACCCTCTACTAAAATTTTAATACCTTTCTCGGCCTTTTGGCTAAGATCAAGTGTAGTATCTGTTCTGATCAGTTTAATATCTGATCTGTGGTCCATCGGACCACAAAAAAAAAATTAATAAAAAAATAAAAAATAAAAATAAAAAAATTGTCTGGCATTACACTTCATCTAAGTATCTTTAAAAAAGAATAAAACATTATGGCTGGTATTGCCCTCCACACCAGCGTCTTGTGGGTGGGCCAACTGCCACCAGGAGGTGGCCGCCAGCTTGACTCAAGACTTTGACGACAGCGATCAACCCCATGAGGTCATACTCACACTAGCACTTTCTTAAACCACCAGCAGACCCGGGCCTGGAGGCGCTGCACCGCGCACCAAGTTTTTCCGAACCGGTGCACTTCTTTTCTTTTCTGGCTGGCGCTGCCAGCCATTGTGGGCCGGTAGCCCCAAGCCGCAAAGAATTAGGAGTTGGCAGCTCATTATTTTCTACAAGGCTGGGGCCATGTACTGGCGGTTTAAGTGAATCTGACTGCACTTGCGTCCGGACCTGGGATTTATCTGACCGCAATCTCATCCAGAGCTTAGTAGAAGAAGTCCTTGTCTCAGTAGAAAAAGTCCTAGTGCGAGTATGCCCTGAGTGATTCACATCAGCATTTCACACGAGAGACTCTAACAGAAGGGAGTGGGGCTTCATATTGCTTTCTCCCTTTTGCCCCCACCCCCCAACCCCCCCACCCCCCCCACCCCCCTGACCTCTGCGGCCTTCCATGGACCCTCCTTGCCTTCAACGCAGGTTGTGAGAGAAAACCAATCGCATGTTTTCATATATGGTAGGCGTGTTCGTGCTTGGCTTTTCCATGCAAGGCATTGCAAGCAGAAAGCAATGCTAGGACTACCCTCTTTACCTGAAGAGGACACATGGTTATCATAGCTGTATTTTACCCAACTTTCTGTTTAGTTACAGAGATAATGACTGGGTGTTCTCTGCAGGTGAAGATGGTGATAGTAGTCTCTTTATCGACAATTCTTTGTTTACTGAAACTTGCACATAGAGCAGAGGAGGTAGCTGGCTGCACATTTGATTCAGACAGCCATCCTTAGTCATAGTCGTAGTCGTAGTAGTGGTCGTCGTCGTCGTTGTCGTCGTCGTGGTAGTAGTAGTAGTAGTAGTAGTAGTAGTAGTGGTAGTGGTAGTGGTAGTCACCTGTTCTTTCAATCTTCCGCAATGCCTGACCACGCGCTCCAACCATTCGTTTGCAATAATCTTCAAGTGGGTGCCCCACCTGGTGGCGACCGACTCTGAGAAATGAGAAGGTGGCAGAATGCTCTGAAGTTTCGAATACTGTTCTGTAAGCGTCTGATAAGTTCTTTCCTGAAGGTTACAGAGCACATTACGCCATAGCCAAAAGGAGCCAATAGCACAGTACACCATAGCCAAAAAGAACACATATTACATTACGCAAAAGCCAAAGAGAACACGTAGTACATTACGTCATAGCCAAAACGAACACGCAGTACATGTAATATTGATCTAAAAGGAACAAATCGTACAGTACAACTTAGCCAAAAAAAAAAACACTGCATGATACAATAGCCAAGAAGAACACATAGTACATTATTTCGTAGCCAAAACAAACACACACTGTCACACGGTACATTTGAGATTATATTTTATTTTATCCTACCCCTTAAGCAGCATTGGCCGCGGGGGGGAGGTCGATGGTCCGCTGCGCGCCGGAAGCGGGTCGAGGTTTCGGTGCGGGCCGGCGGATGAAGGCAATCGAGGGCGGGTGGGCGTGCAGAGTGGCGCGTGTGCCGAATTGTTCAAAGTGCGCCACTAAACGAGAGAGCGCGCCCACAGGGCCAGGTACACGGCAGGTGTCGATGCGGATGAATATCTCGACGCGCCCGCCGTCGGATAGCATTTCCGTGTCGGTTTGTGTCCGGCCCCCTTTTTTTTTTTTGTCATTTTGTTTTCTATTATTATATTTTTCGTTCTCGCGTGTCATTTTGTTTCCTTTTTTTGCCTTTTGTTTTCGTGTTGTTTCCCCAAAAAAAAAAAAGACTTTCCTTTTTTTTTCCGTGAATTTGCATTTTTCGTAGGGCTAGTTGAGTCCATGGTAAGTTATTATGCATGATTAATTTGAGAATCCATTCTGTAGGGCCTTATTATGCATAATTAATTTGAGAATCCATTCCGTAGGGCCTTAATCTGTGTTTCCAAGTTGAGGATTCCCAAGCCGCCCTAAGGTTTCTTTAGTAGCTACTTTGGATATGAAGTTTTCCTTGGATGGGTTCCCTGTGCATAGGTACACCGCTGCTCTTTTCCTCAGCTGTGATTTGAGTTGCCAGGGGGGATTCCAGATCGTTGCTCTGTACCAGAGCATGGAGAAAATTGATGCATTTTGAATTAGTGCTCTAAACCTATGTTGGTGATTTGGTAGAGCTTATGTGGTCCTACCCTAGGCTACCAGCCGGGCCGCCCGGGTCCCGGGTGGCCAGCCCGTGCAAGGACCAGGGAAGGTCCCAGCCAAATAAAAGAAAAAAAAACAAACTCCAAAAAATCCGAAAACAAACTATGTTATGCAGAAAAATAAACTGAACAACTTTTGCCTCAGGGTCACATCGAAATTCTGCATCACATTTAGAATAAAAAATAAATTGTTTATTTTTTTTTTTAATTTTTTTTTTTTAATTAGGACCCCGGGCCACTCTGGTAGCCTAGGTCCTACCCCCATTTCTCCATGCTTTGTTGAAGAAAGTTCCGATGGACTTGGTCGTACCGTCGTAGGCTTTTTCAAAGTCGAAAAAAAGGATGGCAGCATTCTTTCTTTTATCTTGTATGTATCTTACGGATTCTGAGAGGGTCATTGCATTGTGTAGGATGAATCTTCCTAGTATAAAACTTGTTTGGTCTAGGTGGAAATAGTTTCTGGTTACGACTCCTATAATCTTATTCTATTAGGGCCTTGAGCGAGTTGGTATTAATAGTCCTAATAGTAATTCTGTCGTAGTTGGTATTAGCAGGTCTTATAACTGTTACTTGCATTGGGTTTTCCTAGTTACAACTGGGAATTGTAAAGGCTTTTTTTTTTCTTTCAAAGGGCGACGGCCTTGAGATACCATCATCAAACAGACGGGCCCTAGGTAATTCAGAATTGTAGTATTTGTAGTATTGTACTCATTTGCATCCGGCAGAGTTTAAACGCAGGTCTGTATTTCAGCATTTCAAGGGTGTGCCAACTGAGTTCAATTCAATTATAGGGGATAATATATAGCCCAGAGAATGTCACAAACTGGTCTTAGTATGATCATATGATTCATTGATCACTCAGAACTTCATTTTTTTTGCAAATTGGAATTACTAGTTGTAGAATTGGAATTACTAGTTGTAGAACTCTGTTATACTCAGAGTCTCTTGGCTTTGCATTCATGTAATTAGTTCTGCGGATTATGAGCACTTTCCTAATCTAATGTTGATCATCATTTTCATCATCATAGTATATGACCCTAGTTGAAAGGGATGCCGGAGGCGTTTTCCAGCCTGGTGGTGTCACACTCCTTAAACCACCAGTACTTCCGAGGCAATTTCCTCCGGGGCTGTACATGCGCTTTGCGCCAAAAAATATAAATGAACCCATGCGGGCCTCCTTTTGGCTGGCGCCGCCAGCCATTTTGCTCCAATGGCCGAGCCCCCAAAAGTCGTGACAGCATGCAGCGGCGACTTTGAAAAAATGGTAGCCAATTTGCCAAACTTAATGGTCGTTTAAGCCGAAGCTGGATAAGGGTCCCGGTAACATCTTTTGTATTCCAAATTCATAATCAAAGCCTTGGGCACTGCGCCTGTTTTTTTCCAACCAAGAAAAAAACAAAACAAAAGACCACACTGTGTGCTACCGTTGTCCCCCTCGAACATAATGCACCCTCATTTCGGCTGTACCTTGGCGGAAACATAGCTTGTATACATTCATTATCAGGATGCGTTCTGTTCAGGGGAAGAGGGTAGGCACCATCAGTTCACCGGGGCACATGCCTACCTGATCTCCCTGGAGGGCATGTAACATGGACTGCCTTTGAGGAGGAGCTGCAAACTCATCGGTAGCAAGACGCAACTTGAATTGGTCGATTTTGAACTGCAATTTCACCCACAGGAAAAGAGAGGTCAGCAGACTCAGCATTCTTCATCAGATCACGTTTTTTGCCATTTTTGGTCGATTTTGAGCTGCAATTTCACCCACACGAAAAGAGAGGTCTTTTGGCTAAAGGCCATACTCACATGAGGACTTTCTTGGCTGTATCTGACTGCTTTTGCGGTCAGGCCTCGGGATGCACCTGACCGCAATTACTTCCACAGGTAAGTTGAAAAAGTCCGTGTGTGTCCGTGTGTGAGTATATGCCCTTTTTTTTCTTTTTTTTTTTTCTTTTTTTTTTTTTCTTTTTTTTTTTTAACACCTGGGGAGAGGCTCCATCTATTGGTGGGGAGCATCACCTGCTGGGGAACGGGCCCAGCGTCCCATATACAGATTGAATTTGCAGCATGTCAGAACAAGAAACATTGTGGAAGAGTCCTGCCAGCATTGATTACCCTGGCATCCAGGGGATTGACTGAGCAGGAGGTAGGGGGGGGGGGGGACCTCTACACCTTAGAACCGGCGCCAGATACCTTCTGTAACTCACTAGTTCCTCCTCCCCCCACCCAGTCTGAACTGTCACTTCCCAAGTCATCGTCTTGCACCCACCCCCCCCGCTGGAAACTGGGTCCAGCGTCCCATTTATAATAAAACCTGAGTTTCTGCCAGCATTGATTACCCCGGATTCCAGGGGATTGACTGAGCAGGCCATTGGAGAGAGAAACAAAACTGCACAGGGAAGCGTGCACCTGCTGGAAATCGGGTCCAGCGCCCCTGATCATTAGAAAGGCTTTCCGACCAATGTACTTCCGTGTGCGTCTTCCAGCAGTGATTTCCGGAGACACTTGTGATGGACAGGTTGTGAGCCGCCTCGTCAGTCTGCCTTAGACCGCCAGATCATTCGTCTCTCCTTTAGCAGCTACTTCCTGTTCCTCCGGCTGAATTTCCGGTTCCTGTTCCTGTCCAATCAGTCAGCACCGTACCATTGCATGTCCACCATCGCCAGCTGGTGGGGCGGGAAGGGGTCGGGGAAGTCTGTGGCAGGTCGCAGCAGAATCTCCTGGCCCATAGCAGTCCAGTCTCTGAAACGGATGCAGTAGTCTCGTCTGAATTCCTCCTGGCTGTTCTCGTGGGCGGTCTTGCCCTCCCATCTGATAAATGCGATCCAGCCCCCGTTCTCGCTACCCAACCAGTCCTCAGAAAATTGGCGAATTGCTTGCATAATATCCTTTGCTGAGTGATATAGATCCAGTTGGATTTGCATTTTTTGCCAATGTATCATGATTTCTTGTGTGAGTATATGCCTTAAGACTTCTTTCTTGGGAAGAATGGGTGGGGGATGGTTGATTCTGTACTCGCTGATTGCCATGGCTGACTCATTTAAAGTTTAAAGCATACTTGTGGCGCATCAGTGCGGTGCGCTGCGCGGTGCGTGGTGCGCACCTGTGCCGTGCGCGCGCACTGATGCGCAGTGCGCTGCGCGGCACTCATACTGTCGCGCATGGTGCACAGTGGTATACATGCATTTTTATTTAATTTTTTCTACGTGATACAC
>BFEA01000319.1:123477-143798 GCA_003427395.1 Chara braunii | reverse complement strand
CACACACACACACACACACACACACACACACACACACACACACACACACACACACACACACGCACACACACAGAGGAGAACCAGAGAAGAAGTGGAGTTCGACACAGTCCACACATGTACACTAGCAAAAAGAGGCGCATGTGGGAATGCTGATGGGCTCACGCATGTTCTCACGATTGCTCTCTTTCTTTTGCAATGGATGATTTCCCCTTTCTCGTGTGTCCTTTATGTTTCTCTTCTTGTTTAACCTCCATGCATTCTCATGGTTGCTCCCTTTCTTTCAGGATTCTTCATTTTTGTGCAATGACTTGCTGATTTCAACTGCCGAGACTGACTGCGAGGCTGTACAGTGCACTGCTGTGTTCGCTGTGTGTTTTGCTGTGTTTTTTCTTTGGGCCGCACTGAGGGCCGTCCGCTGTTCTAAAAATAGTCTGAATTAACAGCCGTAGGGGCTGAGTAGTTACCGGCCCTAAGTGGCCTTGAGCCCTAAGTGCGGCAGTAGGACCGATTTCGTAGAGGCCGAGCAGGCGCTAAGTGAAACGGTGCCGGTAGGTCCTAGGCTAGGGTAGTGTAGAATCTACAAGTAGGTTAAGGTAGGACTGTTAAGGACCTTTTCGGGCTGTTCATTTTTCGCGAAGCAGCGTTTGGAGAAGCCAAGGAAGTTGGCGGTGGCAATTGTCTGCAGGCGGCATCCTGAGACCCTTGTCTTGGACGGCGGCCATAGCTGGCCCTTCTGAAGGTTGCCGGAGCTGGGGCAACCTCATCGCATCTACCCCTGGGGATATCTGCGTCTGGCCAGGCTATATCGAGGCTCTTCACTGAGTGTTTGTGGGTGGCGGCAGCCATAGCTGCCGGTTTCTTCGTCAGAGTTGTCCATCGGCACTGAAGACTTCATCGCAGGATCTGTTCTTCATCTGGGTGGTTGGCGCTGGCCTCTGGGAGGCTGCTTCGGTTGTGCGCTACTAACTGGGTGTAGGGTAGAGAGTGGAGTGTAGGGTTCTGAGTGTGGCGAGATACTGGAACAAACTTTGTGACGATATCTATTTTTAATTGGCTCTTCTTCAGTGTGAGTTCCAATTGTTATCCTCGCAGGTTTCTTCTTGTGATTGGTTGTTGGGAGTACTGTCAGAGAGTGAGGAACACTGTGTGTCTTCTCCCCACCTGTGCATAGCTGTATTCCGCTGCCTATTTTGATCTCTGTACAGTCTAGACTTTGTCTCCTTTCCCCCTTCTCTTATGCATGTATGGGTGTGTATGAGACTGTCTGTGTGTGAGTGGCGGTAAAAGTCGTCAGACAACCAAGTTCATAACAGTTGGTATCGGAGCGGGATTGGAATTGGAGCACAGAGGGTTGAGTGCGAAGGGGCATCTTCTTCATCTGGCGATATACTGGCGAGAGATTCAAGGCGATTCATCTTCCCCAGTACTGGGTCAGAAGAGAAGAAGATCTCAAGCGGTGATTCAGGAGCTCAGCGTTTGCACTGAGCAAGCGCACTGAGCCTGTTAGGGCGCTTGTCAAAAAGTGGCGAGAACATGGTCAATTCGCCATAGCCAACCCTGAGGGCAGTATTGCGAATTGCCTCAGAGTGGCGAATTACCCCTGAGGACTTCAGGGATCCCTGAGCAGCTTCATCCCTGAGCAGCGCTGAGGGAGATTGACAGCCAGTGTCAATCTCAGGTGAAAATAACCCCATTTGGGGCTATTTATAGCATCGGCGGCTGAGGGGACCTGTGGCGAGATAATTTCCTGTTGGCTTCTGAGTGCCACAGGGTCAGATTCAGGGAATCGGGCAGAAAGGGTTGCAGCGCTTCAGGATCCTGAAGAGGATCAACAAGTTTGAAGAGGTACTGTGCGTGGAAGACAGAGGAGGAAGTTCTGGAAGAAACTGGCGAGATGAGGGTTCTAGTCTGCCATAGCCAGATCTGCACCCATCTCTCCAAGAAACTCTGAAAGTGAGTCCGTTCCATGCACACCCCTGTGTAGCGATTCAGATAGGGTTAGATTAATTAGAATTGGTGGCCTATCTGTCTGTCAGTGACTGAAATTGAAAATCGCAGACTGGATGACAGCCATAGTCATCCCTCGCCTACCTTCCTCTGCTCATTTCTTACCCTCTGTTGACTCTTTTCTATCCAAAATTGTTTTGTGACTGCCTGACTGTATTGCGATTGATCTGGGATGCTCAGATTGTAAATTCTGTATTGGAAAAGTAGAGATACTGTGAATTGTAGTTTTGCGCTGAGTCTAATTATAGCCTGTGTTAGCTAGGGTCAGTCATAACTTCAATTCTGTCCGTCAGAATTCCATTTTGCCAGTTGCCAGTGAATCGCAATCCAAAAATTGTCAGTAGTGCAGAAGCGCTTGATTAGATTTGCAGTATTTCACTGGAAACAGTGAACACTGTACTTCGCCATACCCCAGGGTATGGTCGCCAGAGTCATCAGGGTCGAAATTAGAGTTTGGGCTAGGTTGTAAAGTCTTTGACTGAATCGCTCTATTGGTTTGATCATTTTTGTCTATACTTGCCATTATCTTTCATTCTCATTGACTACTCTTGTTTTCTAGTGGGCTCTGGAAATCTAGGGTATCTCTGGAACTACTAAAGTGGTGTATACTAACTCCAATGTGGTGCAGGGTCAGTAAAAGGAAATCGTGTGATTGACTTTACTGGACTAACTGTCTGTCTGACCTCTGACCCCAGAGAGACTGTTCCAACCCAAATCGCTTGTTGCCTATTCACCCACCTGACTCTGTGTCTGAGATAGCAGCAATTTCTGAGTGTCTGAAGGAATCTGATATCGCTGCATACTCAACTGCTGTCTGTTTTTTTGTGTTTTTGAAAAAGGAAAATGGCGGACTAGGGGGCTCAGCAACAGCCACAGGTAGAAGTAGTGATGAAGGTAGAATAACCACAACCTTCTACCTCCACCCCTACTACTCCCCTAATTGCTACTCGGCAGAAGGAGTTACAGGAAAGACTGCAACAGCAGCAGGCACTGCTAGCAGAGTTGGAGAGACAGGAGGCGGCGGAGTTAGAGGCTGCAACGGATACTTCTCGCAAGGAGTACCTGTTGGAGCGGCTAAACAAGGTACTGACAGATGACCGCTACTCCCAGGTGAATAAGAATCTGGTGGAGTGGGCTCTTCTGGAGCACAAGGCCACCAGTTCTTATTTCACTAATTGGGATGACCGCATCGGCCGTCTGGAGCGCAGGGTGGACGACCTGGCAGCTCAACAGTCTAAGATACTGAATGCAATTCAAAATCTGACTGCTCAACTGACATTCGCCAAACTGATTGATTCCCCAGTCTCCTCCTCTCTTAGTGAAACCTTCCTCTTCTCCTCCTTCAGGCCCACAAGATTCAGAAGCCTACAATGGATGATACTATACTGTGCGGTGCCGGTCAATGAGTGGCTAGATAAACGTAGGAAGGATGAGCACATAACAAAACAGTCGGCACTCTGCAAAATGTGCGATCAAAACACAGTTGAATCGCTTATACACTGCCTGGTCGAATGCCACCACGTGGACACTTTATGGCAAGCGGTCAAGACAGCTTGGGCCAACATCTCCGCAAATCAGTACCCGCTACAAGCTGACTACCTCCTTTCCAAGAGAGAGAGAGCAACGCAAACCTAGAAGAAGAGGAAAGAACCATAGCAGACCTGATGAGAAGAGCAACACTATGGGTAATATGGAGATCAAGATGCAAGGAGATCACATTTATCAAACTATATAAATTGTTTCCCATCTTCTAAATTTTGGGCCTATCGTTCCATACTGAGTTGTAGGAAGTCCCAATTTACTTGGTCATAGACCTTTTCAAAATAAAAAAACAGTATGGCTGTCTGCATTCTCTTGTCCCTAATTAACTTAGTTGCCTGGTTTAAGCATACTACGTTGTCTAGTACGTATCTGCCCGGGATTAAGCCCGTTTGATCTATGTGAAAGCACTTGTCTGTGACGTTTTTTATGCGGTTGGCTAGGGTTTTCGCTAGTATTTTGTAGGCTACTGACATAAGAGTAATAGGTCTATAGTTTTTGGTGCCTTCTTTGTCTCCTTTCTTGTATAGGAGGGTGACTACCCCTGTTCTCAATTCTTTCCCTAATGATCCTTTTTGGAAGGCTTCTTGGTAAAACTTGAAGAGGTCTTCTCCTAGCACGTGCCAGTTTTCTACCCAGAATTCCTTAGTTAGACCATCCTTACTTGGACTTTGTTGGGTTGCATAATTCTCAACGCTGCGTACAGTTCCTGTTTCGAGAGATCTTTGTCTAAATACTTGGCGGCTTCCGGTTTTATGCTCACGTCCAGGTGTTTTAGGAACTTTTCCCTTGCGCAGTGTACCTCCGTCTGGTTCTGCTCTGTTGCCCTTGATGTGTATAGTGTGCGATAAAAGTCTGTGGGTACTTTGAGGATGCCTTCTCGTGTGGACATGACTATGCCCTGGTTAGTTTTGAACCCCAGTATTTTGTTGTTCCTACAATTTGACTCGATTCTTTGGAAAAAGTATTTAGACATGGTTTCGTTGTTCTCCCAATCCTTCACTCTTGCTCTTATGGCTAGTCCCTGTTTGTTCCAGTCTGCCCATTTTCTGAGCTCTTTTCTTCGTACATAGGTGCGTCTGGGTTGTCTATTAGGTTGAATTTCGTTGTCTCAACTACTGCTTCAAGCAATTCTTGTTTTGCTTTCCTTTTTTTGGCTTCCAGTCTTGATGCCTTGCTTAGCCATCTCCCGACTTCCTGTATTGCTTTTGGCAGGCTGTTGAGAAGTCCTATATTGGTGGTCTCTAGTCTATGGGTTTCCCATACCTGCTTAACTCCTTTCTTGAAGTGGTCTAACTTGATTAGTGAGTTGTTGAGTTTGAACAAGCTTTTACCTGGGATGTTGTTCATTGAGAATGTTAGATGTAGCCCTATTTGGTTATGATCAAAGCCTCCGTAGTAGGGAATCTTAAAAATCCCTGTGTTATTTACCGCCCCCTCTAGCGAATCCGATATCAGGAAGTAGTCTATTCTTGAGAAAGAGGTTCTGCCTTGGGTTGATTTTCGGATGCAAGTGAAGTCCTTCGTCGTCGGATTAAGCATTCTATATGGATTTTTTAGGTTTTTTCTGTTAGGAATTCCAACATTACCTAGGCTTCTGATTCGTCTGAAGTATCTCTGGCGTGGAGATTCTGCCTATGGTTGGTTCTAGAGTAGCGTTCCAGTCCCCTGCTAGGATTAGGTGTCTATGGTTAGGACACTCCTGCTTTATTAATTCTAGATAGGTTGTTCTTTGTGAGTTTTGATTTGGTGCGTATGTGTTGATAACGATAACTCCTCTCCTCTGTATGAGAAGTCAATTCTTGTCCACCTACCTTCCTGTTCATCCTTTGTGATACTGTCTATTTGTAGGAATTGAGCGGCGTTCGTTAATACTCCTGCTGAACCAGCGGTGGGGCTAGTTGCCCATATCGCGTGCTTGATGTGCCTTACCCTGCTTAGGATTTCCTTGAGGATGTTTTGGTGTTCTGCAGTAGGAGTCAGGTGTGTTTCTTGTATGCAGAGGATGTCAAGAGGTTGGTTATCGAGCCATCCAGTCATGTCCATGAAACTGTGTCACTTGGAAGATGTCGATAGGATGGTTGATAGTCCTCTTACGTTCCATGATCTAATGTCCAACTCCCCCCTTCCCTTGTTGTTGGCCCTTGGAGTTCTGGGTGTTCTGGTTTCTGGAGCCCCTCTATCCTCAGGCATTTCGGCAGGTTAGAGGTGTATCAGTTATCTTCAGAATAGTTGGTTTAGGAGTAGAGGGCAGGGAGTTGCAAGGGTTCTTGGCTAAGCGAGGGTTTCCCTATGTCTTCCCCTATTGCCTTCAGAGGCTTCTTTAGGCCCTTGCCTCCTTTGATGAAGATCTTTGTAGCAAGCGTTGTCCCCATGCTTGCTGCAGGCAAGATCATTGTTGTTTTTTATCCCAGCGTTGTAAAAGGAAGTTGTGCTATTTCCCACCATGGTCTCCATTGAAGGTCCTCTCCCAGAATGATGTCTGAGTCCTACAGGGCTACTATTGGCCTTGTGTCCAGACTGGCTCCTTCCTTTGCCTCGCCCCTCTCTCCTAGCTCCTGCACTTTGAGTGGTTCCCCCGCCAGTCCTGTTGCTAACGGTTTGACTCCTGGTGCAACTTTGGACAGCACCTCGTCCCTGCTCTGGCCCCTTTCCATTTTCAACAACGCGAAGTTGTGGGAAGCTGCCACCTGCCAACCGTCCGCGATTACGTCCCATTTGACCAGGATCATTGTTCGCGAAGGTAGTAGTGTTTTGTTCACTTGTCTTGCTCTTTCCCAGAAGGCGAACTGAGATTGGTCGTTCAACCCTTATACTGTTACAGTTTTCAGGCTGAGTTCGTCGTTAAGCTGGCTTAGTCTTTCCACCTGTGATTCCAGTATTTCTGCCTGCAGAACCAGCTGCTTTCTTTCGTCTCCTGTGTCGCTGGTGCCCTCTCCTTCCCTTCCTTCTCCCTTTGCCTCAATTTGTTCTTTCATTTTCCTATCTTCTTTACTCTGCGTTCTCTTTTGGGATTCGTCCTTTTTTCTCCCTTTGTAGGTTTTTGGGAGTGTTGGCATTCTGTATCTGTCCTTCCTCCAATTGTTCTTTTTTTTTTTTCGCCTACACGATTCCTAATCATTCAGAGTTTGATCTTTCTTGGCTTTGCAGTATTGCTCTGCATACAGGGCCGTCCACTCCTCTTCCTTCTCGAGCAGGGCATACGAATTTGGTGTCAAGGGAAAGCTATGAGGGGAATCTCCCGAGCCTGCTTTTTGCCTGAGCTTTTCCTCTTCTCTGAAGTAGGCCATTTACAACGCAAATCTGGCGTCCCTCTCTCTTTTGGCCTTTTGTATGTATTCTTTTATTTCCTCCAGTGCCGCATCTCCCCATGGTTGGCTTTCCTCTTCGCTGCTTTGTTCCCTGTCCTCCTCTGGATCCTCCAGCTGGACCCTCTTGGTTGTTGAACCCGTTCGTTCCTCTGGGTTCTTTCTTTTTTCTCCCACCATGACTTGTTGCCTTCGCTTAGTGCTTCTTGGTCTGCGGTGGTTGCCCCGGGGCTGCTCTTGTATTGTCCAGTTCCATCCCTGTTGTTTCCTCTTGGTGATGTGCCTGTGATTTTTGTGGTCCCCTTCTTGAGTATGTGGTCAGCAGATTGTTTTCACCTATTTCTGTCTCCATTTTTCTTTCTGTTCTTCTCTTCTCTTTCTGCCATCTCGTCTGTTTCATTTAGATCCATGATCAAATCTTTGAGGCAGCGTTCTTCTTGCATTCTTTCCAGGTTTAGGATTGGGTCCCTTGTGAAGATTTTTACCGATTTCTTTTCCATTTTCATTGTGTGCCATCTGTTGTCTAAGGGAGGGTAGATATCTGGCCTAGGGATCAGTTCGCCTTCCAAGACCCAGACCCAATCTGGGTTTGGTAGGTTGTCGTTGAAGACCCAACCAATGTATTGAGCGTTTCTCACATACCAGAAGCCTGGTTCCCCTTCCACTTCGGCCAAGCTTGTCTGTTTCATTACTCTAGGTTTGGCTGTCTCTATGTTTCTCGGACATCGGGGGTTAGTTCCCATGTGGCCTCTTTGTCTGCATTTGAAGCACATCGGGTTGGCTTTTGAGGATACTGTGACTTTGACGGTCATGTCCCTCACGACGAAGTACCGAAACTCAGGCAGCTGCGGAGGTATGCCGTTGTTGAGATCGAGGCAAACCGTCATGGGATTGTGTTGCGGGACCAAGAAGTCTAGCATTTTTATGATCCAGTCTACCACTTTGAATTGGCCGTATTCCATTTGTAGGCGTTGTTTGATCCCTCCGTGCAAACCCTCGTATACGTTGTCAAATTGTACCCAAAAGTATTTCTTCATGAGTTCTTGTCTATAGCGAGAAGGCGTCATTTGGAAAGGGGTGTCCGGTTTCCATGGGTGTACCGTAACCACTGAGGAATTGCAAGTGAAGGTTTTGTTCCTCAGGAATTCCGCGTAAGATGGGTCCCTGCAGATAACCATGATCACGTTCCTGGTTCGGGGATGGAAGGAGGTTTTTGGTTCAGCTCCTTGCACTGGTTCCAAACTTTTGAGTTCATCCCACATCCACTTCGGGCGATTCAATTTTTGGCTTTTCCTAGAGAAAGTGAAAAGTACTGCATGCTTTTCATGAAACTCGTCTAGCTTCTGAATATGTTCCTTCGGGTATTCGTAGACCACTGCTTCTTCCCTTTTGTTCTTCTCTACTTCCACCAATTGCACTGTTTTCACTAACTCGGTTTTGGTTTGCTCTGCTAACCAATTTTGAGTCTCAATCCCCATCCCTTCCATTGTGGTCTCTGGGTCGAACCTCGCCTTCCTCCACCCGCTTGTGGCCCAGATAAATGTTCTGGATCGAAAAGGCTTGGTTTTCCTTCCTCCCTTGGAGGAGGGGTTGATATCAGGACCGAGTGTGGGCTGGTGCTGAGCCAATCAGGTGACTAATCGACGCGGAAAGAAACAATCTCACTCGACTTCCTCGGGTCAGTGATGCGTGATTTAACAGAGTGTGGCCGTGTCCAGACCGGAGTCGTGGAGAGTGAAGAGGTGAATAACGCTCTTTATTAGAAGGCAAAAAGTTACTACTGGACGGAATTGCTTCTTGAAATTGTAGTAAGAATGTTGAGCTCTCTTGTAAGTGATAATTGATTGGATAAGGTAATAACTTACTAATAAGTGAAGTTGATTAAGATTTACTTCAAACCGACGTTACTGTCTCAGGTTGGTGTTGTGTGTTGTAAGAGCTTGGCTGCGTCCCAACAGTAATCGTGCAGGGCGCAAAGGTGGAATATTGCGATCAATTGAAAAAATAAAAAATACCGCCGGATGAATTCAATAATTGAAATTGCGGTATGAATTGTGAGCTTCCTTATTGTAAATAATGATTAATTGAATTAGGTAATAAATATAAATTGCTTAAATTTGCTGCAATCAATCGTCCCGAGTCTAGTCCTAGGTTGAGGGATTAGCTCTCTATGGTGACGAGTTCTACTGTGGGTTCCTTCCTCTATTAGTTAGTTGTCCCTTTCCCTGCTTTCCTGCTCTAGGTTATTTGACTAAAGGCTTGGGTTCTTTCTCTTTTTCGTCGGTCCGTTCTTGTTCTTTTTCTTCCTTCTCTTGTCGTTGACTGGGTGATTGTTGGTTGCTCGATGTCGCGCCTGGATTGTGTTGTTCTTATTCTTCTTTGTTCCTCGCTTCCAGCATTTATGTTCCTTAAAACTAATGGTCCTCTTGTCCGCCCTAGGGCTGCTTTGGATCGAAATTTTCTAACCATGGAAAAAAAGCGCTTGCTGTGTCGGATCTATCCTGCTTTTGTCGTACTAAATTATGCCCTAGCTGGTCTGGAGGCTTGGTATGATTACTCGGTTCGTTCGTATGTCCTTTGTATCTGCGGATGGTTGTCTTTCTCCTCCTCTTGAAGGGTTGGTATTTCTTTCGTCCTTGCGCTGTCTTGTCGCTGTCCCTGCCCTTTGTCTCTTGCGCCTGGTGGGGTTCGAGAAGAGGGCCCTTTGTTCTTACCTTGATTTCCGCAGGGGAACGCTCTAACCTCCTGGGCCGTGATGATGGCGTGAGTGCTGTAGCTTCTTCATCTCTCCGTCGCGTTGTTTCCTTGTTTTCCTCGGATGTCGTTTTCCTTTGATTGGAAAAGGGTCATGCCTCCCTTCTTTCCTTCTCTCCCTTTGTTCTTTATCTTTTCCTGTTCGTTGGCTGTTTCCCCACTCCTTTTCTTCCTCTAGGATCCCTTCCTTCCTTCTCCCCCTTTTCGCCCTTGCCTTTGCTTGCCCGTTGTCTCCTTCGTGGGGTGCCTTGAGGCGTGGCGTGGCGTGGTGACACGCATATTCACCCCTCCCTCTCCTTCCTGCCACCTTTTCGTAAGTTCGAAAGCAGAGGATGCGCGCGAACTGCGCGCATCGTGGGTTCCCGCTGAGCGGCGAAGCTCGACGAAGCTGGGTGGTGAATAGAGCGGAAACGGAACGGTAGCGCTTACCGCGCCGGTGCTAGTGCTCTCTCTTTGGAAATCAAAACTTCATTTGTTTTACTCTCCTTGACTTGCATCTTTGAATACTGCGATCATCATGTTTCTGCCCAGGACGACCAGAGAGAACTTGTCAACTTCAGTTTTCGTGCTCCTGAATGATTTTCACCATCCATGTTCTTTAAAGAAAAAAGAAAAAGAAAAAAAAAAACCTGATTTTAGTGGGGGAAGAGGAGACAAGGGTCAGGAGGGAACCTGCTCTATCAGGCTTTACCATGAACGGATTATTCTGGGAGGGCAGGAGGAGATGGGAAAGGGGGGGAGGTGTCCTGCTCTGGGGGGAGCAGGGTGGTGACAAGCGGGGGTAGTTGGCAGGGGACTGCTTGGGGAGTACTGCTCTAGAAGGCATCATCATAAAGGGAGGTGAATGTTCCAGGCGAGTGGTGGCAGACTAGGGGATTATGTCATAAATCATAAATGACTGTTTTCCCGATATAGCTGGATGCACACTCTAATCTTACGATTATAGGGGACACCTTTGGCCATGTTTTGTTAGAGCCCGGCCGGATCTACCTAATCTTGTTTGCTCCACATGCTTTCACACTTCACTGTCAGTAGAGACCCAGAAAGCTGCAGAGCCTTCAAATGGCTGGCCATAGCCGCGCCCAGCTTCCCCCAGCCAGACCCGACAGATGCAGGCAGGTCTGGCTAGCCCACGTCCCACCTGGCCAGGTGTGGCCAGGTGATGGGAGGATCCCTGGGCCGGGTTGGGCCGATCGTGGTGAAAAGAAATGGGCCAGTTTTGGGTGGTCTTCTGTAAACGAAAAAAAAAATGGCGACTTGGGGGCGGGTCTAGACTTGGCACGGGTCACCGACCAAAACGATATGCATATGTGGGGGTCTACACGCATGCATATATGTCTATAGGGGTACCGGCCCCTATTTTTCACGATGTTTTTTATTTTTATTTTTTTTAACAGACCTTCCGGTCTGCTGGAGGTGTGACCTCAATATGCTTTGAATTTTGTCTCATGACTTTTTTTCTCCCACTCATTTGTGGCATGTGCAGTTGTCTCCAGACTTGGCATCCATGTACCTAGTTGTTCTTGAGTTCCAATGGTTGATCAAGGGTTCTATATTGTCGGGTCCACCAATTGTATAGGTGGGAATGGTCAGGCTGAGTATGGGTGAGTAGGGTGTTGAAAACTTGGAAAAGCAATGGCAGGTACGGGCGGGTGAGGGTAGTTAAAATAATGCCAGATATGGGTGGGTGAGGATGATTGTGCTTAAGGGTCTGGGTGGGGGCAGGTGGTGAAAAAAATATCTGGGTCTGGGCCGGTCCGGCTGCAATTCTTCTTCAAGGTCTGTGCTCGGGCGGGCCCGTACGCTCAAATTGGGTCCAGCTGCTGTTGGGCCAGCTTGTGAGGATTTTTAAACCGCAGTTATGGTTGGCTGCAGCTGCCAAATATTATGGACGTTCAATATGGGCCGGGTGTGGCTGTAGGAGAAGTAGGAGTTTGCGAGCTCTTCCAAGCTGCCCTCGCTTTTGGTGTTCCTTCCTACTCAGGGTTGCAGGTGGCAGGACAGCAGCAAGGGGCTATAGACGGCTTGGCCAACCCTAGGGGAGTACCACTTTGTGAAGGCATCATCATAGTGGGCAATGGGTGTCCTTGTAGCGGGTGGGTGTGGACTGGGGATGGGTCATACCCTGGGTTGTGGGTGGCAGGGGAGTATCACTGGGTTTGGTCCACCACAGTGGATGGGGGAGGATGGTTACCGATTGACAAATCAAGCGGAGATAATCAAATGCAACAGCACTGACAGTTGTCCTGACCTTGGTGGGGGGAAGTGATAACTGACTACAAAGAGAGGTAGAATTGAGTTGCAAAGGGGGACCTTAGGAAGGCCATGAAGAACAGGCGAGTGCTATTGGTCGCAAGTGCTACAGGCTAATGCTAGCAACCGCTGACCGAGGCTGTGGGGTTGTCGGTTGTCGGGAGTCAACACCACGTTGTTCGGTTTTTCAAGCAAGCTCCAACACTGCGGTATGTTTATTGTGTGGTACACGCAGGTGGGTCAGCATGTTGTCGATGCCCTCGGACCTTTGCGGAGTTGCTTGCCTTTCACCAAAGTGGACGGTGGTGTGGCAAGGGATGACAGCTCGTGGAACTATGTTTGGTAACAGTCGTTTTGGAGGGACAGCAATGGGGCTGATGGGGCATCGTCATCATCATCGGGAGTTGCCATTGGTTCATCATTTGTCTTGTTGTGTTTTCCTGTGATAGAGAACTGATCATTAGTTTCTTGGAGCAACAAGGGGTCATCTTCATCATTGACGTAGGCGGCCTCTGAAGATGAAGGCAGCCAAGAGTAGTGTGTTGTTGTTGTCTCTCCGTTGTCCTCCTTGCTGTCACCTTCTTCTCTTGCTCCTCCTGTTCCTCCTCCCCCTCTTACTCCTCGAGTTGTGGTGTGTCAGGATCATCCTCCTGTTTCGGTGAAGAGTTGTAGCTTGTTGGTTGCTCTTTCGAAGGAGATGAAGCGGGGTGCTATCATCTGACTTTTCCCACACATTATCTCCATTACCCTTCCCCCTCTTTGCCCTTTGGCCTCTTCGGGGTATCCCACTCCCACCTCCTCCTGCTTTGTCTCCCCTTTTTCCCGTTCCTCCCCTTCCATTGGCTGTTGAAGAGGAAGAGGCGGTTTTGGAGGGTGGATGGGTTCGGGGGAGAAGGGGGAGCGGGTATTGAAAAGAGGTGGGGGCGCAGTGGGGGGAAGTAAGGTTGGGAAGGAAGGTTGTTGGGGGAAAGTGTGAGGTAACGGCCCCACTATCATCGTTGTATTCAATCTTATAGTCGACAAGTTGGGCGCTGGGGCCATTCCCTTTTTAAACCAAGAGCTGAGCAATAGCAACCAAATAACAACAACGAGATCAACAGAACAGCTTGGCTAGGGGGCTCTGCTCGGGTAGCTCAGATGCTGTCATAGGTTAGACCTTTGGCCTGGGCAATTAGAAACTGTGTGTGGTAGCTCAAGGAGAACATTCAGACATATACAGTGACCTGGGTACAGAATTTCAGGGGGAATCTAGGGTCTACTCACGGGACCTGTAATGAAATGTCCACGCCTTTTGCTTCCGAGGCACCCATACAACAGGGTTCGTTTGAACGTGTGCTTCAACCAGGGCTGAACAGGATGTCCTGCTTAGCACTGGTGCTTGTGACTACTGTCCGGTCAGGTCATCCCACCAAGAAATGGTAAGAGGGGTGATTATCCTGAGTGGTAGACCCTGAGGTACGACCAAGGGAGGGGGGTTGCACTGGGGAAATTTCACAAAAAGGGAGTGGGGTGGGGTTTTGTGAGGGGAAACAGTACGAAATACCAAATTAGAAAAACAAGGACTTGAGCCCCTCAGCTGACAGGCCTCTTTAATCCTTCCAGGCCGACACATCTGTCTAGTACTTAGTCGTACCGCCTTCACAAAGTAGAGCGCACAGCTGAAAGTTGCGCCAAATACAGCTCTGATGATTGTCCGTTCTACTACCGTCTTCACCCGAATAGAACGCCCCGTCATTATAGCTGTATTTGGCACAACTTTCAGCCCAGATACGATGATAATTACCGGGTGTTCTAGTCGGGTGAAGACGATAGGGGGACGATAGTGGCTCTCGTAACTAGAGTCAGCTTTTATAACTAGAGTCAACTTCTGTAACAGGCGTCAGCTTTTGCAACCAGCAAGAGTCCACTTTTATAACTAACTAGAGTCCATTTTTGCTAACTACAGTCATCATTTGCTGACTTTGCTGAGATTAGACACAAAAGACAAAGAAGTTGGGTTCCCTGCAGACAGCTTTTGAAATAACGGCCGGTGGACTTGCAGAGCAGTAAAAATGCCACCAAGAAACTGGCGAAAAGTGAAAAGAAAAATGAAATAGAAGCTTACCTTTGCCTTAAGAGAACGCCAACGTATGAAACTCTTTTCCCACAACTCAAGCCTCTCCGATTCCAGCTGCACTTCTCTTAACTTTAGTTTCTTCAAAAGGTCCGCGTGCGCCCGGCGGTTTATTAAAATAGTCCTGTCCACCGACAAGGACTCCTCCTCAACTTGCCTTTCAATCTTTCCATCCGTCACCATGATATATCAGAGGACATATAGCTTGAAGTAAGTACCCGACAAAAAGCCAGTCAATCGTGAACTCTTGTCCTCTTCTTCCTTCCCTTTCTTTAGTGTGATTATTACTGACTGATATATATTATATATTGATGTCCTATCTCTCAATCTGTTTATCATCCTTTCTCCGGGGCTATGCTAATGTGCTCTCTCTGAACCGTTCCAATTTTAATATGGACGTGATGCCCCAAAAGATGAGGATTTCTTTAAGTTGTCTTCCTTCTTTTTCTTCTTTGGCTCGGTGAGAAATTACCATGACCTTCGCTCGATCGAATGGGGATTCGTGCTCGTTCAGCTTTGTGATTCGTTCTGGTTGTGCGTACAAGCCTAGTAGAAGGTGGCGATTTTGGTTACATCGCGATTGCACATGTGGTGGGGTCGAATCTCTTGCTTTTGAGTGCTTTGCCCGTACGTGTTTTGTTAGTCAGCCTGTTGTAGATCCTCCTCCTTCTTCACCGGTTTGTAGCGCCCCTGCGATATACAGAGGTGGGTTTTTAAGTTACTGTACATTCATCGTCGTCGTCTTTCATCAGCCATAAACGGGTCAATCGACAAAATGTGGGTCTACTTGGCCCGGTATCTCTAAATTGCCCAGTCATACTTCTCAAGGGACGCCGGGCCCGGTTCCCAGCACGTGTTGCTCCCCAAGAATAGGTTGGAGCATTGTCCTAAAGCACCCATTCGAGAAGATTATCTTCCAGCTTCTGAGACAGTACATATTATGGACTACTTGGAAGAGGCGGTGTCAGATCACCATAGAAAAGAGGCAAGTGCACAGACAGGAGGCAAGACAGATCCACCACACTCTACTGGAAACAGACCTCCAGGCGAAGTGGAAAAGAACACACGGACAAATACTACAGCATCCAGAATAGGCTCAGGAATTGAAGACCCGCTTTGTCAAAAGGATCCTGGGCGGGACAAAGTAGCCACTATCCAGGGTTCAAGATCGGTGGGATCAAACTACCGTCTTCCCCCGAACACAACGCACCCTCATTTTGGCAGTATCTGGCCGGAAATATAGCGTGCATACATTCATTTTTAGGGTGCGTTATGTTCGGGGGAAGACGGGGAACTCGAAGGGAAGCGCGGTCTGTAGATCCAACAAAAGGAATAGCATATCTAGGTATTTAGGGTACACGCAGTTAGCAGGAGAAACAGGATACACTGGATGGAGGGCAGAAAGGTTAGGTCACGGAAGGCGTAGAGTTTAGGGTTTACAGGGTTAAGGGTACAGGGTTAAGGGCTTAACTTCTCCAAGGGGAAAAAGGGGGGTATGGTAGAAGGTAGAGCAGTAGGGATTAAGTGAGTTAGAAGAATTATTTCTTAGTTATCGGGAATAGTTTAGGAGAAGAGATCCACAGAAAAAGGTTCACAGCCCCTGGTCTCATTTTCTCACTTTTTCATTTTTCTGCCTAATCTTTTGTCCGGTTTTGAGTTTTTTTTGGGAATTTGCAGGTGAAGGGAGGCTGGACTCGGTTTCCAGCTCAAGCCTAATCTCGGTAATGGCCCCAGCACTATCCGGGTTGAGATGTTGAGGAATTCCTAGCCTCATTTTTTGTTGACTATATAATAAAACGGCAACTTTTCTCTTAAAAAAAAAAAGAAAAAAGGAAAGGAAAAAACAGTGATGGGAACCAGAGAGAAGTAAGGGCATACTCACACAGGGAGGTGATTTCATTCGGATGAGTGGAGCTCTCACGTAACTATAATCACATACATTGAAAAAAGTCAGACTGTGAGTGTGCCGTAAGTAGTAGTGTGAGTAAAAAGTCGGAGTGTGAGTGTGCCCTACGTCCCAATGTATGTCCCAAAAAGTCCCAGTGCCGTTGTGCCCTAAGGAGCTGTCTGCCTGTAAGTACGGTCAGATGCATTCAAAAGAAAATCCCAGTGTGAGTATGGCTCAAGGAGTTGTCGGGCCGTAACTGCAGCCAGATACATTCAAGAAATGCCTAGCCTTTTGTGACAAAAAAGAAATGTCCCAGTCTGAGCACGCCCCACGGAGCTGCAGTTCTTCCGCTAGAACATGGGAATATACAACAAAGAAAAAGGCGAGACCCAACACTGTATGTACTTGTATGCGGGTATGTCGCCACAGCAGCGGGAATGCATCTTCCACTACAACATGGGAAGATAGAGCGCAGAAAAACAACTTGTATTCGAGCAGAAAAACAACTTGTATTCGAACATGTCGCCACAGCAGCAGCAGGAATGAATCTCCCGCTACAACATGGGAATATACAACACTGTGAGAGGATCTGCTATACAAAGAAAAACAGACCCAACAACTGTGCGAGGATCTGCTATACAAAGAAAAGCAGACCCAACAACTGTGAGAGGATCTGCTATGTAATTGAGATTACAACAAAGAAAAACAGACCCAATAACTGTGAGAGGATCAGCTCGGTACTTGAATATACAACAAAGAAAAACAGACCCAACAAAGAAAAAAAGACCCGATAACTGTGAGAGGATCGGATATGTACTTGAATATACAACAAAGAAAAACAGACCCAACAACTGTGAGAGGATCTGCTCTGTACTGGAATATACCATACTTGCAAGCAGACGGACCGGATGAGCGTCCGGTCCGGTCCGCTTTGCCGCTTGCGGCACCCTCCCCCCGGACCAGACGGACGTGGACCGGACCGTACGGGGCCTTTTTTTCTTTTTTTTGGGGGGGGGGTGGGGCGTAACTGGTCGTCGGGCGCACATGCGTGCGCCGCGCGGGTCCGGTCCGGCGGTCTGCCGCACGTGCGGAACCGCCCGGACGGCGTCCGCTTGCAAGTATGGAATATACAACAAAGAAAAGCAGACCCAGACTATATAACAAGGAAAAACAGACCCAGAATATACAACTGTAACGACCCTCCAAAACACAGACTGAGAACACTGCTGATTTCTGGGTTTCCCCGCTGGATTGTATGCCTTGCTGAGATTCCTGCATTCTGCTGAGTTTTCTAAGTCTGTGTGTGTGTGCATGCCTGCTGGTCTGCGTGCCTGTCTGAGTACTTGTTTGCCTGAGTATTTGTGTGACCCGCAAGGGTACTTGTTGGTTTGGAGGCCCCGCAGGGCCGGTACTTACCTGTGGCCGTGACTTTGAGGGTTGCAGCGGGAAAAGCACTCAAGCAGCGGGGGTAGGCCCGTGGCAATCAGAGCAGTGGGAAAAACACTCAAGCAGCAGGTAGGCCGGTACCACTCAAGTAGTGGTAGAAGTGTCCGGTACTCGAGGCCGAGCAGAAGAAGACAAAAAGTTGGCATTTTTAGAGGCCCAGTAGCGGTAGGCTAGAGGTAGGCCGGTACCAGTCCAAGTAGCCTGAGTCTAGAGCCTGTACGGACGATATCAGAGCCTGCAATGATGTTTCCCTCCGAAAGGTAGGGGGTACCGGTTGCTGGGAGGCCGCACGGCCTAGGAAGTCACCGTCCACGAGGCAAGTAGGCCGCTATATCTTGAGGAGGAGCAAGTAGCTTCTCCTCATTTGTGGTGTGCAAGTTTGGGCGAAGCGGGCAGCTTGGACTCAGAGCGCTGCCTGGGAGAACGAAGAGCAGCTGGGCACTCAGCCTGGCTATGGCGAGCAGCCCAGCTTGAGGAGGAAGAAGGGGGCAAAGGAGGAGAGTGGCGAGGTACCTACCAAGCTATGGTGGACACCATCTTCATCACCTTGCTAGGCGCTGCATCTGCAACGCCCCAGTTGGGGTAGTGCCGCTCCAAGGAAGCTTCGAGGCAGAGTCAGGCATGGCGGCCTCAAGAGCAGCGACCATAGCTGCTTTGAGTTGTCTTTTGCACAGGAGGGCAGAGCCCTTAGTAGTCCACCATAGCCTTGGCATGTGAGAGGAAGGTGAACGGGAAGCCATGGCTATGGTGGACCTAATGTTGTGTTGGCAGTAAGAGGGAACTTCGGATATTGATTCTGGTTCAACCACTCACTGTTATTATTATCATTTGGGAGAAGAATAAGATTGGCGGAGACAAGGAGAAGAAGGAAGGTGGAGAGAGAAGGGGGGATTGTCATTGGTCTTGCTGGTGTACATCTTCTTCTTCTTCTTCTTCTTCTTCTTCTTCTTCTTCTTCTTCTTCTTCTTCTTCTTCTTCTTCTTCTTTGGTCTCTATCTCTTTGCAAGCGCTTTCATTTCTTTCACAATTGGGTGGCATTGTCTTTCCTTGTGAATTTGCACTTTGGAAATAGCCAGGATCGTAACACAACAAGGAAAAACAGACCCAAAAGCTGTGAATATACAACGAAGATAAACAGACCCAAAAACTGTGAGAGGATCTGCTGTGTACTTGTGTTCTAACATGCAACACGACAGCTGCACGAACGGGCAACTGGCGCCACAAAAAGACAAAAAACTTGAAAACTTCAAAAAAGAGCATTGACAAAAGGTGCGCGAACGGGCAACTGGCATCACAAAAAGACAAAAATGCCAGATCCCAGATGCCGCCACCGGGGGACAGCAAACAGGCAACGACATAAACGAAAAACATACCACTTAACCTCGATCACGCGTCACCTGCGACAAAAAAAATAAAACCAACTCGATACATTACTCCCTGAAACACAGCGTGTCCCATGCAATGACCGCGCGGGCCTCAATTTTGCTGGGCCCGCGGGAAGCATCTTATGAGGACCGCTTGGTCCCTTAATAAGTATATGGATATGGAATCATTATGGATATGTATAGATATAGATATAGATATAGATATAGATATAGATAGATAAAACTATGCCGCTACATCAGGCCACTACTCGCAGAAGAGTTAGTGATGAACCGGCGTTGCAGTAACCTCTCAGCTCTCCCAGGAAAACAGAAAAAAAAGTTAAAAAAACTAAAATACTAAAATTATAGTAAAATACTAAAATAGGCATTACTAGAGTTTATTTGTCGACCAGCTTCAATCGCTGAAGATTAAAGAATAATGAACGATTATGCTGGTGCTAGCAGAATGATGCCTCCCTCTATAGAGTACACTAACGTCCATGCCCTCTTATCAACGAGTCGTTGTTTCGACTGAAACGGCAACTTGAAGGTCATGCAAAATCTGTTGAAATGATAATAGTTTGAACTTTGAATGCTGATCAATCGCAATCTATGAATCGAAAACTAAGTACGTTCAATGGGCGAAATGAGTGTATCTCAAGTGATCAAAAGAAAGGGACTAGGACTTGAAGGGCATGCAAACCCTGTTGAATGTAATGATGTTGAGATCACATCTTTAGAAAAGAAGACAAAGTGGAACCATTCTTCTCCATTTGTGTTTTCCCAAAACGGGACCAGCCCTTACCGCCTTTAATTATAATAAAGAATAACTAGCTTAGCGCCCCAAGTGTGGGCCGAGCAGGTGATGCCCACACAGAAGAAAATAGGCGAAGTTTATCCACTCACGTAAATATACACAACAAATAAGTGACCATAAAATGCAAAAACGAGTATACACAAACAATTGTTCATCCGTTGTTCTGCAAAGTTCAAACTTATTATCAAACTCCACGTAAAGAATGTAGAAGAAATGGCACCATGTTGAAGTCAACTCCCGTCGATAGAACGGAATTCCTGTTGCTTATACCGAATACAAAATCGCTGCAGTACTTTTCCTGACAGTATGATGCGAGGCTCAAGGCCTTGATACGCCCTACTGGGCCCTATTTTCAGTACAGTCGGCCGCCCTAAGTGAAAGCAGGCTCGACCAAGGCCTACAGGCCCATTTTTGGGGTCACCACGCAACTGGGGAAACTCAGGCAGTTGCGCAGCACCAGTTGGTTGAGAGCGCCCAGGCCCAGTGTTACATGCCCAGTTGGGCGATGTACATATATAACCAAGGATCCGCAATGTGATAAAAAGGACTGAATGGACAATGCAGTGCTAGTGGAATCTCAACAAGCAGTGTACATCCTGGTGCATACAAAAATGGTGCTTTGTAGCGCAGTGGAAGACTTAGATATAAGTCCTGACCTGACCGGGACCTCTCTCACGTAGTACAAGACAGCGTACCGGAATGCTAGAATACCAATGACTATCCCAATCAATGTTGCAATGCAGACCAAACATACATCACCCTCATCACAAGGTGTGAAGGGGCCTGGCGCTACACACAGGAAGAATGCTCCAGGTCCAGATCATGCACAGAC
>BFEA01000319.1:112911-123062 GCA_003427395.1 Chara braunii | reverse complement strand
CGAAGCTGGAGCTATGGAGCTGCAGGTAAGTCTCCCTGGCCTCCGCCCAATCTCTCTCTCTCTCTCTCTCCAGAACTACTCTAGCTCCTAGTAGTGCCCAACTCTGAACAATACTGCTAACGCTACTACTACTACTGCAGCGCTCCTCCAGAGTGCTGCTGCCGAATCCTGAAGACTACCTCCTGCACGTGAAGTGCCTGGGAAGTCCCTATGAACTACCTGCAGCCTGCAGGGCGGGCCAGTCTTATATAGTGCTGGCCCGTCTAGGAGGCTGCTCTTGCCAATGCCAAAACGTGCCAGACCCTGGGGTTGAAGCTCAAACAAAGGTTGTCTTGAAAATAGGCCAAAAATGGCCTGAGCTAAAACCCTGGTCTGGTGCCTACGTTTCAGGGCAGGTTGATCTTATGAGGGCCTGAAAATGGCCCTCCGTTTCAGGCTGAAAAGACTCAGGGCCTGGAGGGCCCTGTTTCAGGCTGAAACAACACAGGGCCTGTAGGCCCTTGTTTTCAGGCTTTCAGGCTGAAAACAACACGGGCCTGAAAATGGCCCGTGCAGCCTGTTGCAGGCGCAGCATGTAACACCCAGGCTGCCTTTTTCGCATGTAACTGAGGCAGGCCCTGGGCCAGATACGCAACATGGGCTGAACACAGGCTGCGGGCAGTTGGGCACGGGTAACCACCACAGGCCCTGGGCCTGGTCCGTTCGGATTGGGGCTCAGCCTCACGGGGCCTACCGGAAGCTTCGGGACCGAGGCCCAGTGCAGGCAGGCTGCATGCAGCAGGCAGGTCACTTCCATTTAGGAAAGTGCCCGCCCCAGCACTCCTCATTCCGGCACTAGCTGCATGCTGCGCAAGCGCTGCTGCGCTAGACACTGGCCAGCGCTCACGCACTCACAGGCGAGCTGGAGGAGCAGGCAGCCATAGCCGAGCTGCGCTGCTGTATGCTGGATGGGGCACATGGTGGTCCTTGGCTGCACGTGGCATCTGTGAGTGGGGGATCGAGGTTGTGAGTGATACGAGAGACATACCTGTTGCTTGAGGCGAACGACGGCATTGGCCGAGATCTGCTCGCACTTCGGGGAGCTGTTGACGTCACCAGCGACATTGTAGATAGGCTAGATAGGATCTGCCATTTGTACTCTGGGCGCAGAGCGCCAGATAGGATGTCGACATTGGTTCTTTGTTGATGATGATGAGACTATTCCAACATTGTCACTTATGAGCTTTTGTTGTGCTCTTATTTGGTGGAACTCGTGTTGCAATTCTGTTTTTGGTCACGACTATCTGGTCTCATGTGTATGATGCTGCTTGGCTTCTGAAGTTCGCTATCGCTCATTTTCCTTGCAATTTGGTCGGAGCTGTGGTACGGTGCGCTAATCTGGCGATTGTTTTCTGCCTATGCGGTACATGCATGTGGTCTGCTGGGCGAGCGGTCATAGGGAGTGTGTAGTAAGGAGGGCGAAGGCAAGTAGGGCGACCCAGGAGGTGAGGGGTATCGCCAGGAAGGCTACGTGGTTATTATTGGGTGTTCGCAGTGTGATGAGAACTATCTGATGTGCGATTGATGCTGAGGTGGAACGGCGGTGTAATGTTGGTTGTGCCGAAGCAGCGATTGGTCATCACAATCGGTATCATGTCATCTGGTGAGAATATCCGTGGTTGGGGGCAGCTATCTTGAGGTACGTTGTTTTTAACTTTATCTACCCTCTTCGACACTTCTTACCGTGAGGATGTGTTTTGTCTTGAGAGTCCTCTCATGTGAGGAGTCGAGTGCGCTCAACCTTGAGAGTCGGCATTGTTCACGTAGAGCATCTGGAAGGAGAGGGCAGAGCTATCTGAAGGGCCCTGGACGAAGCACTGGGTCACGGTCACCATGCCAACCCACCGGGAGTAGGGCACGCATGCTTCGCTACTTTGTCCTTTGTCTGCTTGCTGCGCTGATAGATGGGTTATGAGACGAGAACCGGGCGTCCATAAATAAACATCGGCGAGGTACCTTCCATTGGTTGTGATCGTCGTCCTGTCTGCGACGTTAAAGAATTCCTGAGGACTGCGGGGATCATCTTTAAGCGCCTCCTGATCAGCCAATCGGTCGGTGTAAAGCTCGTTGGACGCGAGGATAAACAATGTGCAGGGCTGGCCAGCTCAGCATATACTCGGGGCACAGGGGCGGGCCATGTGCATACCTTTAGACACACGCTATCTAGATTGCTCAGGAACGCTGACGTCAAGTGACTTTTAGGAAGAACTGAGGAAGGGGTAGATTCCAGGTGATAAGTTCGGGCAAAATTCCATTATGCAAACAGACCCAACAAATGATTCTGTTTTTATTTTCTGCCGGACAGCATAGGTAGAAACAATTTCTGCTCAATTGCTTATCTATTTGCGGGCTAGTCAAAGTAAAATAGTTTCATTTGTAGGAATCTGGACTACCTATTGGACCCGAATGTATAGACTTTGAAATAGTCACCGGTTAATTAATTTATTTATTTTTAAATTGGTTTGTGCATGACGCTGCGGTAGGCATCAAGTGAGTGACCTAGTGCAGACGGTGTGCAGTTTTGTAGCTTATGAGCGACAGTAAGGAAACTAGGGAGGACGACCGGATCCTGCGATCAGCGAGGCGCCCAGTAGCCCACTTGGCATTAGGATCAGCGGGCGATAGACTTTTGTTCCGCCAGCTTAGGGAGAGACAGCAGCAGCAGTGGAGAGCTAGGGTCGTAGAGGCAAGCAGGGCATTCACAAGCGAGGCCGCTACTTCAGCAGTCATGGCAACTGCTGCTCGACAGAGCTCCCAGGCCAGCAGTTAAGGAACTATAGGGTCAACGGTCGCACAGACCCTGAGTCAGTCCACTGGCGTTATGGCAAGCCAGCCGTTAGTGTTGACCCCCGAGGAGGTTGCCATACAGCGAGCAGCTGCTGGCGAGGCACAACTACAACAGGCTTTAGGAGAGGTAAAGGCAGAAAAAAAGAGGATGATCAGGAGAAGAGTTAGGATGCAGCGAGGACAAGCGGATATTAGTGAGTTAGAGGAGATGGACCTGACAGACATGGATGATGATGTGAGGACCCTAAGAACGGTCTTGCTAGATGTAGTAGAGATGCAGGATCACCAAATGACGCTCTTACAGCACATCCAGCAAAGCTTGGCCATGTGGGTCGGGCGAGCTCAAGCGACACCATCACCATCAGGGCCCGGTGCCTGGCCCGTGGTACAACCTCCTCCTTCTGTCCCACCGGTGACTGGGGTATCCCCATACATAGCTCCAACATCGGTCCAAGTCGTTTCCCTAGGTATGCCTTTGATAGGAGGTTTCTCGGCAGGTCCTAGTGTGCAGATTCCTGTACGGACAGTGTACTCCCAACCTCCGTCGCAGGTTGCCGTAACTGGGCAGCCTGCAGTCTCGCAGCCAGCACAATAGCTGGGCGCACAGCCCCAACAGCAGTTAGTGCAGCAGCCTGCGCCCTACGGTCCACAACCCGGAGTGGGGCAGGTACCAGGACAAACACAGTGGGTTCCAAAGACGGCCATCGCCTCACCCAAACCCTTTTCAGGGGATAAGAGGGGCGAAGACCTTGACACCTGGTTGAGGTCAGTGTCAGTCTACGTTAAGTGCAAATTGACCTTGCCACACGAGGAAGTGCTTGTGGCTGTCTCCTACCTTGAGGGGAGTGCAGCGAGATGGTTAAGCGGGTTAGTGCAACTTCAGGGGTACTGTCATGACTTCCGCGCTTGGGCAATCAACCAGAAACTGGAGGACTTCCTTAAGCTGGTGGAGGAAAGGTGGCATGATCCTCAGGAGGCCCAAAAGGCCACTGACGTGATCCTGACTCTGAGCAATAGACCGTTAAAGTCAGTAAGGGATGCCACAGACGCGGTAGAGCATCTGATCTGTGTTCCTGGAGTTCATTACGACCCCCAGGTCTTACTCACTACTTATCTGAGGTGTCTTCCCATGCCCCTCAGAAATCAGGCGAGTGAGGCAAACATCAATATGCACAACTTTCCTTCGTTTAGCAAGAAGGCCCTAGACCTAGATGCAAAGATAGGGCATGGGCACCAACCCACGACGGATGAAAGGAAGAAGTCATTGCCTCCCAACTGGAAGGCGAAGGGCCGCATTATGTTTGTCGACAACGATGGCTCAACCATTGAATTGGATAACGACTTTCATGAGGGAGTAGGTGCAGAGGCGGGCAGCGTAGAAGCTTCAGGGGGTGGAGTAGTCGCTACCTCAGTTCAAAAAGGCAAGGCGACCGGTAGACGCCATGGAGGCTCCCGGTCTAGGAGTCAAGTTGACCCCAATGCTCCTCCATGGGAGAAAGCGGTTCTTATAGAGGACGTGTGGAGGGATCGATACACTCGGCAGACTTGCATCCGTTGTGGTCAATATGGCCATAATCAGTTCAAGTGTCGAAATAAGAAGGTGACCGAAATTATTCCGCCTACAATGGGGCAGGCGTTGGGATCCTCCGCTCCCGTAGGTAGCAATGTTGCCAATAGTTCGGGAACTGCTCCGGGAAACACGTCGGGCTAGTAGAAATAGTAGTTGTTCCTGCTAGGGTCGAGGCGCGGGAGGGGAATTGAGATATCGCGTCTCATTCCTAGTCAGTGATGATCTCCCGATGAACAACTTGTTAGGTATGTACTATGTTTCGGTTGCACAACCCAGTTTGACTGGGACAGAAAAGTGGTCAAACACACTTTGCCCGGAGGGGGGACCGCCGGATTACGTAAGTTTAAAGCTAGTAGGCTGATCGAGTCCTACGGATGCATGTGTGCGCCGCGTTTTATAATTATTATCAGCAAGATCCGGAGGAGGGTATGTACTTAGTTTATGTCTCTGCAGCAGGCGAGCCGGTGAAAATGTCGTCGGAGATAGAGGGAGTAGTCGCTAAGTACCCTGATCTATTTGAAGAGCCGAAAGGAGTTGTTGAGAGGGAGGTTGTCCACGCGATAGAGATTATCCCATGGTCTAGCACTCCACAGGGTAGGATCTATCCGATGTCTCCAGGCGAGTTTGATGAGCTCCGCCGGCAACTCAAGAAACTCGTAGAGAAGGGTTGGATCCGGCCTAGTGTTTCCTCTTACGGATCGCCAATCTTATTTGTACCGAAGAAGAGGGGGACCTTGAGGATGTGCATTGACTATAGGGGCCTCAACGTCATCACTGTGAAGAATGCAGAGCCCCTACCGCATATCAATGACTTGTTGGACCAAGTGCAAGGGTGTCGGTACTTCAGTAAGATAGATCTGAAGTCCGGGTACCATCAGATTGCAATCCGGCCCAAGGATCTTCGGCCTTTGCAATGCTGCTAGCACCTTTCAGCACAACATGAACCGGATCTTTCATAACTACTTGGATAAGTTTGTCATTGTGTACCTCAATGACATGCTTATTTTCAGTAGGACTGTCGAGGAGCACGTTGGTCATTTAGATAAAGTCCTTAATCTCCTTCGGCAGCACAAGTTCAAGATCAACGGGGAGAAGTGAGAGTTTGGCCGCACCCGGATCTTGTAGTTGGGTCATGAGATTTCCGCGGAGGGATTGAAGCCCGGTGACGCGAAGGTGGTCAGCATTCGTGATTGGTCGCGTCCTCAGTCTGTGACTGAGATGAGGTCCTTCTTAGGGATGACCGGCTACTACCGCAATTTTGTCAAGAATTATAGTATAGTGGCCGCCCCTTTGACTTACCTGACCCGCCTTGACACCCCATGGGAGTGGACAGACAGGTGCGAGGCTGCCTTCAGACATCTGAAGCATGCGCAGACGCACCATGAGGTATTGAAACTGCCCGATCCTGACAAGCCGTTTGTTGTGACCACGGATGCCAGCTAATATGGCATTGGTGCCGTACTTACACAGCAGGAGGGGGAAAAGTTGAGGCCCGTAGAGTACATGTCCAGAAAAATGCCCTCTCAGAAGTTGGCCAAGTCCACCTATGAGAAGGAACTCTACACGATTTAGGAAGCGTTGACTCACTGGAGGCATTACCTCCTTGGTCGCTTCTTCTACGTCAGGACTGATCATCAGACCCTGAGGTGGATGAAGACTCAACTGGTACTCTCCGATGCTATGAAGCGTTGGATTGAATTCATAGAGCAGTATGACTTCGAACCCCAGTACATTAAGGGGGAGTACAACAAGGTTGTTGATGCGCTGTTGTGTAGGCCAGACTTCCTAGGTGCGCTGATCACTGAGTTTGGGCTTGCGGACGATGTTACTCAGTCTTTGGTGGAAGCCTATCGCGAGGACCCGTTCATGTCAGAGATCATACGCAGACTCGAGGCGAAGGATAAAGCTACGTCTGAAGAGTTTGAGTTGATCAATGGTCTGCTGTTCCTTGAGAAGGCCGGGAATAAACGTCTTTGTGTGCCTTATCGGGATTCTTTGCGTAGTTTATTTTTAGGTGAGTGTCATGATGCCACAGGACATTTTGGATATAGGAAGATTGCAGCAAACTTGTTGCAGCGGTTCTGGTGGCCCACAATGATGAAGGATGCGAAGCTGTAAATGGAGACTTGTCAAGTCTGTCAGCGAGACAAGCCACGTACCCAGGCCCCTCTTGGGCTTCTTAAGCCCCTTCCGATTCCGGAAAGGCCCAGTGAGAGCCTGTCTATGGATTTCATGGACACTCTGGTCACCAGCAAGAGTGGAATGAGATATATCTACGTCATTGTGGATAGGTTTAGTAAGTACGCTAGATTAGTTGCAATGCCTGCTACAGCTAAGACCGAGTATGTGATCAAGATGTTCAAAGATAACTGGGTCAGAGACTTTAGGCTTGACAGGGATGTCGGATTCACCAGTTAATTGTGGAAGGCTGCAGCTGCAGAACAGGGAACACAGCTGCAGAACAGGGAACACAGCTGCAGATGACTTCCGGGAACCACACAAAGGCAAATGGCCAAGCAGAGCGCTGAACCGCGTTGTACAACACCTGTTGCGGCACTCCATTAAGCCCAATCAGGTGGACTGGGATGAGAAACTTGCTCTCATCGCCAGCCTGTACAAGAACGCTGTGCACATCGCCACTAGGGTAAGCCCTAACACTCTGCTACTGACTTTCAAGCCTAGACTGCCCCTAGACTTTCTACTACCTGACAACCAGCCAAATGTTGCACCGGGCACACTTGAATTTGGCTATCGTTGTGAACAACTGATGCAGGGGCCAGTACAACAGATGCATAAGGCACAGGCGGCAATGATAGAGTCTGAGAACAAACACCGCCGCCCATCCACATTTCAGGTAGGGGACAGAGTCTGGGTGAAGTCCTCAGAATTGGGACAGGAGCACGGGATCTCCCACAAGCTCATGCCACAGTACTTTGGACAATGGGAGGTTCTCGATGTTGTTGGGGGAGATCCGGATGGGCCATCTTATGTAATCCGGATCCCTGGTCATCTTCGCACTGACCCTGTCTCTCACGCCTCCAAACTTGCACCTTTCAAGGAAACTGACCAGTTTCCCTCTCGTCGCTCAATGCTGCCCATAACCATGGATGGAGAGGTCGACATCGATGACATCGTGGACCACAGGGAAATGCCAGTTCCAAGACCAACAGGCAGGGGACGTCCTCCTAAGCCGAAGCTGCAGTATCACGTTCGGTTCAGACATCACACTGATCCTAAGGAGGACAGATGGTTTACCAGCGAGGAACTGATGCAAACCGCTCCACGGGCTGTCGCTCACTACGAGAAGTCACTGCAGAAGGGAGAGCGACAGATTGAGTAATGGGACTTCTCAGAGGACTGTCGAAGTATGGAGGAGGGAATGCGAGGCTCAAGGCCTCAATACGCCCTACTGGGCCCTATTTTCAGTACAGTCGGCCGCCCTAAGTGAAGGCAAGCTCGACCAAGGCCTACAGGCCCATTTTTGGGGTCACCACGCAACTGGGGAAATACAGGCAGTTGCGCAGCGCCAGTTGGTTGAGAGCGCCCAGGCCCAGGCTGCCTTTTTTGTATGTAACTGAGGCAGGCCCTGGGCCAGATACGCAACATGGGCCGAACACAGGCTGTGGGCAGTTGGATACGAGTAACCACCACAGGCCCTGGGCCTGATTCGTTCGGACTGGGGCTCAGCTTCACGGGGCCTACCGGAAGCTTCTGGACCGAGGCCCAACGCAGGCAGGCCGCACGCAGCAGGCAGGTCACTTCCATTTAGGAAAGTGCCTGCCCCCGCACTCCTCATTCGGGCACTGGCTGCATGCTGAGCAAGCGCTGCTGCGCTATACGCTGGCCAGCGCTCACGCGCTCAGGGCGAGCTGGAAGGAGCAGGCAGCGATAGCCGAGCTGCGCTGCTGTATGCTGGATGGGGCGCATGGTGGTCCTTGGGTGTACGTGGCATCTGTGAGTGGGGGATCGAGGTTGTGAGTGATACGAGAGACATACCTGGTGCTTGAGGAGAACGGCGTTGGCCGAGATCTGCCCGTACTTCGGGGAGCTGTTGACGTCACCAGCGGCATTGTAGATAGGCTAGATAGGATCTGCCATTTGTAGTCTGGGCGCAGAGCACCAGATAGGATGTCGACATTGGTTCTTTGTTGATGATGATGAGACTACTTGAACATTGTCACTTACGAGTTTTTGCTGTGCTCTTATTTGGTGGGACTCGTGTTGCAATTCTGCTTTTGGTTCGAGGTCATGACTATCTGGTCTCATGTGTATGATGCTGCTTGGTTTCTGAAGTTCGCTATCGCTCATTTTCCTTGCAATTCACTGGTGCAGGAATTAACGACACCATATGCATGCATGCTTGGTCCAGTGTGTGTTGTACCACCTCCACATCTTTTTTTTTTTTTTTTTTGGGGACAAATTCTCCAGTCTATTCGTGGGGAGCAATACGTGCTGGGAACCGGGCCCACCGTCCCATACAAATAACACCTCCACGCTTAGCATTCAAACGGTGCAGATTTAGGATGAGGGGAGTGATGCACTTGGTTGATCGCAGTACAGTCTTCCTCTGCGCACAACTCAGTCTCATCACGATGGTGTCAGAGCAGAAAGGTAACTTGTTTCCATTCTACATGGTGTTCAGGGGAAGGTGGTAGTGAAGGTGAAGAGAAAGAAGAAGAAGAATAAAAAATTCACAGAGCATGAACTTGTAAGTTTGAGCTCACCTGCCCACGCGTCGCATGTGCAATATCCACCAGCATGTCCGTGACTTCAATCAACTTGCTTTGTATCCGTCGCGAACGATGGGATTCCACGTCATCAATTTGGGAAGACAACTCTGATATGGCTGTAACTCGCTTCGTACATGCAGCTGAGATAGAAATCCAGATGTGCTGAAGCTCATGCAGCTGCTTGAAAAAAAAAAAGAAAAAAGAAACATGTTTGTTCGTTCATTTGGCGCACAAGAAGGGAAGCGAATAGTCAGTGGAAACCTCTCAAGCCAGGTGTGTAATCCGGGTACTAATCCCTTTCTTCCTCCGTTCCGTAATAATGAAAACAGGGCTTTCTGATCCTAACTCGTTTCTATTCAGGAAAGCACCAATTGGGTTCCTTTTCCGCAGGCAAGTGATGGATCCAAAATACAAAACAAGCTGATGCTTCCAGGCCTTCCGCTCTGGCTGAAGGACTCCAACTTTGCGGTGTGGATTGCTCCCACTACAGAGCATCCATGGTGGGAAACAACCCACCAGGACCTTTCGGGTCGTTGCATGAACTTGCATCAGTCTGTCAGACAACGAATTCCAGCCATAAGGGTGGTGGCTACGAGAATCAAATCCAAGGAAAAGACCTGATATATATATACAGAACTATCATACTTCTGTAGTGATTTCATAATTGACCAAGTCCGAGTCTATTACGTTCGATATGAGAAAGATTGGATTCTCGGTGTGAATGGACCTTATTGTTTGGCCAAACAGATTTGTAACTTGGTACATGATATTTGTATCAATTTGCAAATATCCTCGAAGGTAGAGCTTGGCGATGAAGTTAAATTCTTGTCTACACTTATCAGTCTTGGGAAAACCAATATGATATATATATATATATATCATCAAATAGAAATATATATATATATATATATGACGATATATATATATATATATATATATATCGTCACAAACAGAACTGCCCGGTAAACCGTAGGCAGAGAGAGAGAAGAGGACAACAAACGAGGGGCTGTGACAAACTGTTTCGT
>BFEA01000319.1:68043-96930 GCA_003427395.1 Chara braunii | reverse complement strand
AAGTAGATGAAGTCGGATCCCTGAAGTAGTCCTCAACCAATGTCTCAATGTTACTATCTCCACTGTCATCAGAACTCGTAACCATCCTCCATAGTTGTAGTAGTCCAGTAGGAGCAACCCGAGAGTAGACTGAGACTCAGAAGGTAGGAAGAGAGCGAGCGAGAGAGGGAGAGAGAGAGGCTGGCACTATTCCACTGTTGCGCTAAGATGCTGCTGCGCTGTTCCTCCTTGCTGCTGCGCTAATTCCCTTCTTGCTGCTCATCCTCATGCTGAAATGCTGCGCTAATCCTGAAGCCTAACTCGTAGCCTAACTGTAGACGAACTGTAGACCAACCTACCGACTGAGGCTGGTACCCAGCTGATATAGTGCTGGGTCGGCCTCAGTCCTACTGAGGGCCTTCGGGTCTGGCCCGTTGATCAGGCCCATGGGTTCAGATCCGATTTTGAATCTGAAGAGTGGCGCCTAAATTGCGCCGCCGGCCGGTCCTACCAATGGACCGGTATCTGGCCTAACTAGCCGTTGGGTCTGGTGGGGTCTAAACGAGGCCTACCGGACCCTGGACTGAACCGACGGTTCCTAGGCCTACCTGGACCTAACTGGGACCGTCGTGACCCGGTAACTAGGCCAGAACCGCCTACTACAGAACCGGGCCCTAACTGGGGCCTGTGTGGTAGCAGTATGCCACACACTCCCCCCCTTGAAGACCGAGCTAACTGCGAGGGCGAAGCTGTCTGTCCAATGTCCGTACGGGGCGGGCAGGTTGGGCAGCTTCCTTAGCAAGTCGCTGTTTTTCGTAATGCGCGAAGATGAGGGGTGTTGTCGCCTTCAGATCAGCTCGTGAAATCCAGCGTGTGTCGTCGGGATTGCATTGCTTGAATGTAACTTTGTACTGCATTGGCTTGTTGCCGTGTTTGCGATGAGAGAGGATGCGGTCGACCTCCTGATGACCATCCATTGATGGAGGGTCGTGTGACCGTCTGCCCAGGAAATCCGTTGGTGAGGCTGGAGTATAGACCGCCAACTTTCAAGTGTGAAATACTGGGTGGACCGTCAAACGCGGGGGAATCTCAATTATGAAAGAGGGACCCGCGGGGCCAGCTGTTGAAGTGACCTTCCATGGACCAAACCACTAAGGGAGGAGCTTGCGCGAGACGTGCTGCTCGAGCGCGAATTCCTCAGAGGTGACCCAAACAAGGTCGCCGGCGCGGATTAGATATGGAATGCGACGCTGGTTCGCTTGCTGCTGCATACGGACCTGAGCCTTTTGCATATTTGCACGGGCTTTGGCCAGCAGTTCCCTGTACTTCCATGTAGAAGCGGCGGAGCAAGCAGCGTCAATATCGGCAGCCCGTGGAAGCAAAATGTCTGCGAAGATGCGGCCTTTTAGTCCACCGTGATGCAACTCGAATGGAGTCATGCTGATCGCCGGGTGCACCGAAGTGTTGTAGGCGAACTCGATGTCGGGGAGCCGGTCAACCCAGTCCTTTTGATCCGGGCGGATGAGTGTGCGGAGCACCATCTGCGCAGTCTGGTGCGCACGTTCCGTTTGCCCATCCGTTTGAGGATGCCGTGCGGAACTCGGTTTCATGCTGGTGTTGGATTCCACCATGAGTGTCTTCCAAAAGGCTGACATGAAACGAGTGTCGCAGTCTCTGACGATGTCTTCCGGAACGCCGTGGCTGCAAAACCATCCGGTGTGCAAGAGTCGTGGGAGCTCGGGAGCCGTCGCATGTACTTGCATGGAAGAAATCGAGCGTACTTGCTGAAACGGTCGACGACCGTGAGAATACCATCACGGCCAAGGTGATCGCGGGGGAAAGGACCGGTCACGTTCATAGCAATGGAGAGACCTGGTTCCCGAGGAATCGGCAATGGTTTCAGTTCGCCGTACGGGAGTTGATGACGCCCTTTGTTCCGGTGGCAAACTGCATATGACTGAATGTACCGGTTGACGTCGCTGATGATGTCCGGCCAGTGAAATCACTGGCGGAGTCGTGCCAGTGTGTGTGCGACACCAAGGTGTCCCACCAGCCGCGAATCGTGATATTCGCCAAGGAGGCAAGTGCGCAAGATGCGGTCTTGGGGAACACACAACAAGTCCTTGCCTCGCGTATGGAGAAGCAAGTAGCCGTCGACAATGCGATAATTGCTTGTCGGCGGGTGATCCGGTGATAAGTCCGTGTAGAGCATGGAAAATCCCGGATCTGACTTGTAGCCGTTTACGAAACGTTGTTGCAGGTCCTCGTCGAGGCCGAATGTGGAGTGCACCAAGGCGCAAAGATCGGGTCTTCACGAGAGAGCATCCGCTGCCTTGTTCGAGGGGCCCGGAATATGCTTGGAGGTGAAGTCGAACTGGTCGATGAAATACATCCAGCGACCAATCGTGCTGCTCACCGTGTCTTGCGTCTTATAATAAGTTAACGGATTGTTGTCCATTGCCCACGTGAATCGCCGACTCCCGAGGAGAAAGTGATGCCAACGCTTAAGCACGATGACAAAAGCTAGCAGTTCCTTCTTCCTCGCATCATCAAGAGAATTGATGGGCGACACCTTTTGGCTGAAGTACTCAACTGGATGTCAGTATGCGCCGTCATGCTGTTCCAAAACCGCGCCAATGTTGTAACCGGAAGCATCCGTAGTCACTTTGGTTGGCAAGGTCGGGTCATAGATGCTTAAACCACCAGTACCCCCGAAGCAGCCTTCCCAAACCTCATTGTTGGCAAGCTACCGAACCTTTGTCTTATGGGAATCCAGCTTGCGAGTGGTCGTGATACGGGGCTGACCAGTCCTTCAATGCTGGCGACCGGTACTTCAGTGCTCGTTATTTCGTTTTTTTTCCCTCCCTTGTTTTTTTTTTTTTTTTTTCCCTTCTTCCTTTTCTGTCATACGTTTTCTTTTTCCCCATACGCTGGCTGCTCCTGCCAGACGAGCAGGCGAAGGCGCGGATGGCGGGATCGTAGTCAGAGAGCCGTGAATGGCTCTATTGCCAGCAATCATCATTCTTCAGCAGGGCCATGCTGATCTTCTCTGTATCCTTCCATGTTCCAGCGTAAAGTTCATTCCCATTTCAGTAATCTGGAAAAGTGTTCAGCATGGGCCATTGCAAATCTCGTAGGATGTCCGCAGCTACCACAAAAGACAAATCGTGGCAGTCAATCTTTATTTTATTTTTTTCCTTCTTTTGGACAATTTCTCGATTTAGTAAAAATAAAAAATAAACCAAAAAGGGCCACGAAACTTTTTGGACATGCACAAAAGACAAAAATCATGGCAGTGTATCTTTCCGTGTTCTAGCGGAAGATTCACTCTCGGTTTGTACATGTGGCGAGAAGTGGATCGCAAGCGAATCTGATCACGTAGGATGAGGCGTGGGCCTCGCTGCACTGCTCTCGGCATGCACAAAAGACAAAAATCATGGGGGTGTACCTTTTCATGATCTAGCGGAAGATTCACTCTCGTTTTGCGCATTTCGAGAGTAGTGCAGCGAGGCCCTGTAGCTGTCCTTTTTTTTTTCCCTTGTACACGGCGTGAGTGTCTTTGGGCCTCGCTGCACTACTCTCGAAATGTGCAAAACGAGCACATTTCGTGTATCTGTCCTTTTTTTTTTCCCTTGTACATGGCGTGAGTGTCTTTGGGCCTCGCTGCACTACTCTCGAAATGTGCAAAACGAGAGTGAATCTTCCGCTAGAATGTGGAAAGATGCACCGCCATGATTTTTGTCTTTTCTGCATGTCGAGAGTAGTGCAGCGAGGCCCTTTGTTTCCAGAACTTGCGCCGCATCAAGAGGAACAGCCCCCCGCTCGCGCCGTTTTCAAAGGGAGAAATATTCTTCCGTTTTCTCACTTTTCTTTTTTTCTTTGTTTTTTTATTTATTCTCTGGTCGCCCATTTCCGTTTTCAAAACGAGCGACCACTACGCATGCGTCGAGGCTGTACCGAGCCTCTACCAGGCCTGCCCACGCCCTCTATGAATTCAGGAGGCGACAAAAGTTTGGCTGGGCAGGGTACTGGTGGTTTAAGACAGGAGCTTGAAGCAAAGTCATCTTCAGCGTATGGAACGCGTGCCGAGCTTCGTCATTGAACTCGAAGGGCACCAAGGGGGACTGAAGTTGCGACAATGGTGCAGCGATCGGTTGGAAGTTATTGACGAAGCGCATGTAGTATGATGCTAATCCAAGAAAGGAGCAGACGTCGGTAGTACACGCGAGGTCCGACCAATCTTGAATGACTTGTACTTTGACCGCGAGCGGACGAATGCCTTGCGGCGTCACATTCGGATTTGCGTTACTTATGACTTTCGAGATTCTATTTCCGGATTCATGGTGTTTACGTCAACTTCCCTCTCCTCCTCCTTCGTCTCTCCTCTCCCTCCATTCGTCCGTGTATGATCTCAGACCCTGGCCTTTTCTTCTGTGTCCAAGGCCAGGGCTTTCACACCACCGATGTATGTTTGTGAGTGTTTCGTTGCAGTCTGAGTTAGGTCTGAGTCAATCCATGTATCTCAAGTCTTCCGCTGTATTTCTATTAACTCTGTATTATCTAGTCGGTTCTGGGAATCTGTGTCATACTTATGACCGTGTTTCACGAGTATGCAACAGTTTGGTATCGGAGCAGACCGCATTGGATGACTCACGCTTGATTGATTGATTGATTGATTGATTGATATCTAAACCTGTACTCTGTTATCATTAAATCGCAAGTTGCAAATTTTCTCTTTTCTTCTACTTACATAGTTAATTACGTCGTTTGAATCCTAATTTTAGGTTTGGCGGCTTTCTCCATACTGCGCACAATTAGGAAATCGGTAATCACGATTAACCTAATTAGCGCTAATTAGGGTTAGTCCTAACCTAATCTAACGACCTATCAAGCCTATGGGAAGTAAGTGTCAGCCAGGCACCGCGCCAATTAAGGCAGATTGGGCCTGAGCACGGCCACATTCAAAGTTCAACTTCACGGACCTTTCACTTTTTCCAAAACGCATCTTTTATTGCGATTGAAGTTTGAATCTTTACAGCAAATTGTGTATCTTCCTGCCACCATTGATCTTCTACTTACCTCATGAGCTCGTAAGGATGCTAAATTCTCCCGATGAAATGAAATTATTAAATATTCTAATTAAATGTTTAATCTTATTTAAACTTCATTCAATTTTATTTTTGCAAATTTAAGTATTTTTTTTAATTAAATATTTAATTTTTGCCAAATTTAAAAATTTATGTAATTAACTCGTATTTTGCTTGATTAAATTTACTTAATTAAATCATTGAATATTTAATATTTATTTTTTCAAAATTCAAACTTTTTCCGGGGGGATTTTTTTCTTTTGATTAGTGTCAAGTTCGAGGTCAGGGAAGAAAGGGACTGTCTGTGCATTGTTTGCTTGCTTTCGCTTCCTCCCGCCCCTACCTTCTCTCTCCTCCTCTCGGTACTGGGAACTTCAGTCTCCGACCACGTCAGCATTGTGCCACATCAGCAGCGTGCCACGACAGCAGATTGCCACATCAGCAGCATGCCACCTAGCGTGCCACCTAGCATGCCACGACAACAGATTGCCAAATCATCAGCGTGCCACCTCAGCAGTGCCACGTCAGCAAGGTGCCACCTCAGCAGTGACACGTCAGCAGCAACGAAGCCAGGACTACTTGATGCGCCGCAGTCAACGGCTTGCTGAGCGCGGATCCGCAAGAACCAAGCCCCAACAGGGACCCAAGACACCTCGGATCCGGCGCAGACAACGCACGACCATGGTCGAAATTGCCGACATCAATACGCAAGCCAGCCCCAAGCGGCCGGTCACTCCTCCCATGCCAGTCCGGCAGGCAGATGAATCGCAACTCGCATTTCTCGAACGTCTCCAACATTACACGGAGACTGCTGCAGCCGAACTTCGCAAATGGGAAAAGGAGGAGGCCGCCCGCCAGCACGCAATTCAGCATCAGCTGGAAGGGCCAAAGCAGCATGTCAGCAGGCCGCAGCCGAAGCAGCAGCAGCCACACGGTTTGCAGCATCAGCAGGTCGAGGCAAGTCCGAATCAAGCTCGTTACCAGGCCACAATGGACCTCACAAAAGATGAAGCCATGTACAGCAGGCTACTTCGACGGCAGCACTTCCAAACAACAGAAGAACAAGAGGAGCCGACCGAGGAAGAGAGCGACAAGGAATCCACAACAGTATTGATGGAGAATTTGTTGTACACGTGCAATTGGCAGCAACGCGAACTGCTGGTCATGCGGCAGATCTTCATCTGCTACGAAGCAACTTTCCGGTCGATAGACCTGAAGATCGCGGCATTGCAGGCCGAGAACAGCACATTGCAGGACGCCAACAGCCAGCAGCAGACCATCAACGACCAGCTGCAGACCATTGTCAGCACAGGGTTGGCACGACTGTCTGCAGTCGAGTCGACGGGTAGTGCAGTGGCAGACTGCAGCCCAACTTTGGCCGCTCAAGACAAGCAACTCGAGGAGCGGATCAACCACATGGTAGCATCCCTTGGCGACATCAGCACGTTTGCTGGAGCATCGACAATCAGCAATCAGCTGCAGACGCTCAGCGACCACGTTCAACAACGAACGGCCGCCGTCGTCAAGGAATGGGAGATGCCGGACTTCAAGATTGAGAAGTTCGACGATTACCACAAGACCGATCTGCTGCAGTGGTGGATGGCGTTCAACGCAGAGGCAGACGTACATCACGCCCCACCCAAACGGCGGCTTGACGCACTTTACCTCCAACTCATTGGAGGGGCGCAGGCTTTCATGACTCGCATGGCCGTCACGTTGGAGTGCACCATTGCCACCCTCCACACCAAGATCACGTGGGAAGAATTCGAGAAGAAGTGGAAGACCCGGTTCATGGTCAACAACGACAAACGTTGACGGAGTGGCAAAGACTCGTCGCCACCCTGGAGTTAAACTTGCCGTTCGACGCAATCCGGGCTGAGTTCTTCGCCCGATCTTGCGACGGTTTGACAGCTGCCCTTGGCAGCGAATTTCAGTATGAGACCTTTGACGCAATGATCTCAAAGGCAAGGGAACTCATACAAGGTAACCGGCGCGTGGCCAATGAGGCCCGACAACAACCTGGTTACGTGGAGAAAGGAAAAGGTCAGCGGACGCCGCAAGTAGCAGCGATCCAGCAAGGATCTAGCGAGGACCACGCAAACGTTTCAACGTCAAGTGATGAAGATGTGGCGGCAGCGATACCACCGCAATGCTCAAGACCCCGTGGGGGAAAACATAAGGCGAAAACAGCGTCGGCGGATGGACCACGGACGAAGTTCGGTATCACCGAAGATATGTTCAAGTTGAGGCAGAAATGGGGATGATGTTTATGGTGCTACAGCACCAAGCACATCACTAGTGCATGCCTCGACAAGGACAAGGAAAATGTCAAGCGTCCAAGCTCGGGAAACTGAGCACCGCGAGAAGTGCAGTGACATCACTTCCCAATCCGCCGGACTCGGCTGCCTTGCTAGCAGTCTCTCTCACGTCCAGGGATGACGCGGTAGTCGCAAGTTCTCGGATTGACTTCGAGATCTATGTTGTCGAGCGGGTCCCGCCTTTGAACCAGCCCTCCACGTGCAAGATTAAAGCGCATGCGTGGTGTTTCCGCTGTCGGCCAACGAACCGGTCGCTTCGCCAGCCCTTCTATCGGAGGATCCGTCAACTTGGGCGAGTCTTGAGGAACTCGACCCATTGACGGTTGAGGACTTCCAATGGTTGCCTCTTCCCTCCACCGGTTCTTTGCCAACACCGCATTGCAACGCCCTCATGGCACAATTGCGCGGATACTTGCACGCTGCAGTACCACCTCTGTCGACGGACGGCAGGGTAGCAGTTGTTGACCTTCGTAGCTATCTTGCGAAGATCGACCGCGATCACGCAACGCAACGGTACGTTGACATCGACGCGCCGCTCCTCTACATCCGCATTCAGATCGGATAGGCAACCTGCAGTGCCTTGATCGAGTGTGGAGCGTCTCGCAACTACATCAGCCAAGACTTCATGGCACGCGTCGGGCTAGGCCCGCGCGTTCGAAGGAAAAGTCAGCCTACTCACGTCACGTTGGCCAATGCTCACACGCAAAAGTCAATCGACCGCTGCGTTGACTCCATGCCCGTGTACTTTGCCCCGCTAGCATGCGAGGCCGTGTCATTCGACATTTTGGACACTAAGTTGGACATGATCTTAGGCATGTCGTGGCTGCAACGCAAAGACCATCCGGTGAACTTTACCGACGCACCGTTCACGTTCGTGATCGACGTGGCGAACTAGTCCCATGTACAGTGCCACTTCCTCATCCTTCGATTGGTTGTCACGTGGTTTTTGCGGCGAGCATTCGCCAATCCATCAGCCGGCACGACATCGAGGAGATGGGCATTTGTTTTCTTCACGCCCTCCCACTCGTTGACCAGCCCAAGACGGACACATCAGACCCACGTATCATGGGATTGTTGGACAGCTATAAGGATGTCTTCCAAGCTCCCGCCGGAGTTGTACCGGATCGGCCCATACGCCACGGGATCACTCTCGAGGACGGTGTCGGCGCGAATACCCTTACAAGGGTATCCGCCCTGGTTTTTGCAAATGACAGACAAATAATTCTAAAAGTTCGAGTATGCTGCGCAAGGCGCAGCGATGTTTGAAGGCTACGGTGGCCCAGCACTTGGCCAGATTAGAGGGTGAATGGGCGCGCAAGTTTGAGGCGCGCGTGATTTTCCCCCTTTGTTTTGATTACAAATAGCAGACGTGGCATGGACTTTGGTCGACGTATGTTATTTCTGTTTGATTAAACCAAGTAACCTATGAGCGCTTTGTTCTCTGGTTCCGCGGTGTACGGTGGACGGTTCAATGAGTCGGTGTGGACGTACGAGGAATCCAAATGATGGGACCTGATGGATTCGGTTAGGGAAGGGTAGCCGCGGCACAGCAGGGAGGCCGGCGTGCAAATGTGGGCCGAGAAGTGGCGTGGGCTACCTCTTTACTAGGAGATCCGCGCCCATTGGTACCAGGCTTGGGCTTAGCCCTATAGGTTACGTACGGTACAGGACTTACACGGCGGAGGTTTGGGGATCGAGGCCAGTGAGCGCCGATGCAGCAGCATCAGAGCAGCGTGAAGAAACCCGAGGGGTCGAGGGCCCGACGGGGCTATCCCCCTCAGGTTTTGTTGGTGGCCTGGTCGGCGGGCCCGGTTCGTGGGTTTCGCAAGGTGCCAGCGGCCCCACGGTGCCCCGACGTTACTCTTACTTTACAGTATTTTATTTTTTTCCTTGGCTTTATTATTTTTGGCCCCGGCTATCGCGTCCTGTTCCGAGATGCATGAGCTACGACGGGAGGTAAGAGTGGAATACGAGTGTAGTGCAGCACGGGCGAACCCGGACGGGTTCTTGTGACGGGTACGGGTAGAAACGAGGGGTGCCATGGTCCCTGCCCGACTACCGCTCGTTTCTATATATGCATATATATATTATTTCTCAGTTTTACTTAGTTATTATTATTATCGTGCCCGTACGTGGGCGCGAAAACACAGTTGAAGCATATCATTGAACTGTGGAGATACAGATCTGAGTTCGGAGCCAGATGGTGGGATTTGATGAGTAAAACCCATATCCCTGACTTGCCCCAGGCCATTTTTTGCAGAGYCGTAGGGGGTTGCCGGGTGCATCCTTCGGGACACCCGTTAAAATTGGAGTGATTCAGAGAAGGATAGCATGACCCCCGCGCAAGGACGATATACATAAGACGGGCGGGGYCRGGCAAGTACCAGCCAAAAATCGTCTACGGATCGATTAAGGCTGACCCGGCCCCGAGGAGCCGTAGKTACGCTGCAAAGGAGGTTTTCGGGGCCGCCACCTTTGTCCGACCAGCCTGCGCGACAGCGGGTAGATCACRGTGYTGAGCGCTRTCAAAATAGGGGCRAAGGACTAATTGAACCACCGGGTAACTGGTTCCTCAGACCCTCTCCCTCGGGATAGCGGAGGGTACAGTCCGGCTAATTTGCACTGCGACAGTTGGGTCGTCGGGGGACCAAATCTGGGTACGAGTCAGTGCTAGGTGCGATCAGAGACGAGGGTTGTGTGACCTCTCGGTAGCGTCGTGGGGCACTACCGTGGGTAAGTCCTCCAGGACATCCGTCAAAAATTGGAACGATATGGAGAAGAGTGGCGTGGCTCCCGCGCACGGATGGTGCGCATAAGTGGAGAAGAACTTTTTGTTCTTGCTTTTATCCGGTCATTGTGTGAACCGACCTTTGTGCTGTCCGAATAGCGGAGCGCTAGTCGTTGTTGACAACAACGCGAGGTAGGAGACAGTGTGCGTGGGGAAAAGGGAAGTTTGAACGAACCGGGGCACGATGCTGCGCCGGGTTGAATTGGGAATGTAGATGGCAAGAGGCTGGGCGCAGCGAGGAGGGAGGAACTCACTCGGTTCTTAGCCGTTTTGAGCAGGGAAAATGGCAGCTTCGGGGTTTCAGCAGCGGGCGAGTTAGGTGGCGACCTCTGATTTGGTAATGAGTGAGTGTATGGACGGGTAGAAGAGAATAAGGCTGCGCGGAGGAAGTGAAGAGTTGGATATGGCGGAGGGGGAAAAACACTCACCTCGCTGGATTCTTGATAGAATCAGGTGGGGGAAAGTGCTAGACCAAGGTTTTTGGGGCTCGCGACCCCGAATACGAAGTTTGAATTAGGAAAGGGTTAGTATAGAGATAGTTAGTAGAAAAAAGGAGCCGCACAGGCTATGGCGGAAAGCAACGTGGTGGGAGATGAAGTCCGGTATCTCGTTCGGGAACCGAACGAGAAGGGAGGGTCTAATTCGGGGTTTTAACGGGAGGCGATCTCGAATCTGTAGTTAGTTTTGGAAGGGAGTTAGTGGGACAGAAGTTAACAGGGGAAATGAGGGCGCGAAAGGGGGGAAATGCTGGCATGAACTTGGACGACGGATCGCGCCAGGTACATGCACATCGAAAAGGAGAGAGTGGCGGGGGCAGGTACGGCGAGGCGAAGGAAGGTTTTACCTTAGTCGTTTCTCTACGGTTTTGAGGGGAAGAGGAGGTGAAGCAGAAGTCTCTCGGGGTTGCGATCGTAACCGGGATGGTAGAATTGGAATTTAGTGCTTAGTTTTTGAGTTTCGTTAGTAAGAAAGCTACGCCCGGGAGAGAGTTGCGAAAAACAACAGTGAACCCAACCGATTTTTGCGAGGAGATTCACTCCTCTTTGTTTTTTTTTCCTTCCCTCGTTTTTCTTGTTCCTTACTCACCTAGAGGTGATGCTTATCCCATGTGCCTTACCTTCGCTCGATCGTGAGGGAGGCTTCCTCCCCATCATTGCAATCTGAGAAGTTTTTTCCCCTCGATATTTAGCCCCCTCCTCGCTTTGACTGAGTCCAGCCGAGCAAGCGGTCCCACAACCTCGGCATGAGGGTCGGGCGAAGCAGCAGATCAGGGATAGAGCAAGGAAGGAAGCTACGAGATAGTAACGAACCTTCCCGCAGTTAAGCGGAAGATTCATTTCCAGTTTTTGAAGGAGGTAAGAGGGAGCGCGTACCTTTGAGTGAACCTGCCCCGACGTGTGGGCAGATGCCGACGGGGAGAAGGGGTTTCCATCTTGCTAGGGACTCACGGCCGTGGAGGATCCGCTCGGTTCTCTTTGCAAGCACTATTGATGGTGGTGGCGTAGGGGCAGCAACGAAGTTGGAGTCTTGTCTGTTGTGCCATGCACCGTCCAGCCGAGCGGTGGAACTGGAGTGTGAGTCGGGTTGCAGCTGATACGGCCAGGCGGTCAAACTGGGTACGTGAGGAACGGGAGGCTAGATGGGGGCTGCTTGATGCCCGGTCGGTTCGATGTGCGGATTTGGCAGCAAAATGTAATTTGTGTCAGTCCTTTAGATAAGAGATGCGCTCCTTCTTGACATTGATCAAGTTTTGCAGTTCGTTGGGGGAAAGCAAAGTTATAGCAGGCGGCAGAGGGTAGAGAGAGACAACACAGGTAGCATGCAAGCTGCCAAGGGCACGGGGACTTAGAAGACTTAGAGGGTGGACGGAGTCGGGGAAGGAAGGTGTTGCTGCGGGTTGAAGGTTCGGCAGAGGGTTAGCTCCTATAGTTTTGACTTCAGCGTCGGCCAAGCTGTTGAGTTATTCGGCCGCCATTGCGGGGCCCTCRGGCGCATCAAGATAACAAGGCCCTCTCCAGTGAGATTGAGAGCACCCCCCTTGTATCTGAGAGTCTCAAACCCCCTGCTTCTACCCCCCTTACTCTAAGTCTGGTCCTGATCTGAGAGGAAGGCGGTAGGCGGGATTGCAACCCGTAGGACCGCACCAAGACTCTGTGGGGAGTCTACCCACCGATTGCGGGAGCTCTGCCGGAACCTAGGCGAGGCTCTGGAGGCAGGGAATTGACAGGTAACCATTGCTTTCCCTTTATAAACCAAGTTATAACCCTTATCTGTATCTCCTATTGCATCGCTGACTGAGTATATGCAGTGCATCCCTACTCTATTTTTGGTTTGACTTTCAGCACACTGAACAAGACTAAGTAAAAGAATGTATGTTCAAGTTTCAGTTTCAACTTTGTTGATTGTGTGAATTCAGATTGCTGAAAAGAACTGCATTTTGGGAAAGGCAGGATGSAGCTGTGTTTTGCTTGATGGTTGATYGGGTCGTTAAGGCTGGGAGGTCCCCATAAGTTTGGGGAAACCCAGTGCTTTGTTTTATTTTGGTTTTKCATGGAGAAGTCAGACCCTTCTATAAGTTTAGAGGGTCTGACTACTCTGGAGGCTGGGGTGTCCCCATAAGTTTGGGGAGACCTAGTGCTATGGCTTGCATGGANGTCAGACCCTTCTATAAGTTTAGAGGGTCTGACTACTCTGGAGGCTGGGGTGTCCCCATAAGTTTGGGGAGACCTAGTGCTATGGCTTGCATGGACGGTCAGGTTATTCTGTAAGTTTAGGTGGCCTGACTGCTCTGACCTATGAGGGGTTTAATTGCACTTGATTTCCAAGGTCTCAGGGCGCTCAATAAGTTTTGGTGCCTTAAGTTCACTTGTTTTCTTTGGGTTTTTCCTAAGTTTCTTTTGTTTCTGAACGAGGAGGTCTGAGTTGTTCTGTAAGTTTAGGTGGTTCAACCTCTTCCTGCTCTTTATTCTGAAGAAATAACCTTGGCAAAGGGGCAGATCCTTCTGTAAGTTTAGGGGGTCTGACTCGATGTCACACACATGATAATTCAGAGAGAAATGAAATTGGCAGAGAGTTAGATCCTTCTGTAAGTTCAGGGGGTCTGGCTCAAAGCCTCGCACATGTTGGAACCCAATGGTTATAACTTGGCTATACTTTACTACTATTATATCTAAAGAACGAGCTAATCAGACTGTTCTATAAGTTTAGGTAGTCTGACTATAGCCGTATCACAACTTAAAGAGAGTATAACTAAGAATAAAACTGATGGTAAACTGGGGCAGACTGAACTTAAGTTAGTTCAGTCATATGCAGCCTTAGAAGATAAAGGTGAAGACAAGTATATATAACCTGGATACTTTAAACAGTTCAGGGCGACTAGAGTGGTCTAGTCATATGCCCAAAGAAGAGAAAAGTAGTTGTGCCCTCTGTTTGTGTATATTTGGTCAAGTCAGAACGCTCTATAAGTTTAGGTATTCTGACTCTAGGCCTGGCTAAGTTGGGCGCGCTCTGTAAGTTCAGGCGGCCTGGCCTATGCCTTATGTAAGTTGGGTATAAAGGGTTAAATCATTGAGAGACCATGAATTATTGTTTGTTTGGGTTGACTTGGGGCTGGTGAGAATACTTACCTTTGTGGTTTGGTCTGCATGTGGCTGAATGAGGTTATTACTTGGTCCGAGTTTCAGTTTGATAGGTAGTTGCTTTAGTTGCTCGCCGCGTGCTAGAGCTATAGGAGTTAGTTTCAATTCCTGCATTTTCTGAGCTAAGTTTTTTTTACTTAGATCAATTATCGCACTTTTTGGGATCATTTTTTTGTACTTGGCTTTGTATAAATCTTGGCAAGGTACTTTCTCTACGGGAAGCGCTGCCGAAATTTCTACAAATCCAGGGAGTTAGTCAAATTTTGACTTGTCAAAGTTCAACTTGTCTTTTCTTTATATCTGACCTAGTAAAAATCTGGAAAGTCTCCTTTTCTAAAGGGAGTGCTGCCCAAAGTTTTGCTAATTAAGGGAGTTGGACAAAATTGGACTTTGAGAAGTCAAAGTTATTCTCAAATTTTGGACTTAGCCTTGTATAAATTTTGGAGTAACACTTTTCTAAAGGGAGTGCTGCCGAAATTTCTGAGAAACTAAGGAGTTAGTTAAATCTTATCTAAGTTGAACTCAAAGTTGTCTTTTGAGTTCATATTTGACTTACTATAAATCTGGGAAGTTTCCCTTTCTAAAGGAAGTGCTGCCCAAATTTTTACTAATTCAGGGAGTTAGACAGAATTTGGCGTTCCAGAGTTGAAGATTATTTCTGCTTTCATATTTGGATCTATATAAATTATGGAAAGGCACTTTTCCTACGGGAAGCGCTGCCGAAATTTTCTTAATTAGAGGGATTAGATTGTATTTTGACAGATGGCGATTTTGGTGGTCCACTCTGAGTGAGGGAGATTTGACCATGTTGCTTAGAGATAAGCTTAGATATAGTTAACTAGGATGATTTGGATAAGATCGCGGTATGGAGATTGTCCTCCATGAACTTATAGGTTCAACCAGGGGCATTGACCTATCATGTGTTACAGACCCCCTTGATTGTTTGATTCAAGATCCGGACTAGATTCAGCTTGATCCCTTGAGGATCATCATCTGTTATCACTGATAACAGGTCGGTTGTCGATTCGTCGGTTTACGACTCAATTTCAACTCACCCTCCACACTCAACCTGAAAGGCTTTAGCCCTGGTGATTTCATTGTTTCATTAAGGTTTCACCCGGACTTTTATTGAATAGCCATTTAACAAAAGCACTGAGTATTTAATTAAGGTTGGTTGGACAGGAGGTTGGGGCTTGCATGGCTAAAACGAGGGGTATGAATGTCGAAGATGGTTGGGGTTGACTCCGTGTAGTGCGTGGGCTGTTGATTCGACTCGTCGATGTGATTGCAAGTATGTGCTGTGAATCAGATTCTGGATTTGGTTGTCTGCGATCACATATATATGTATGGTTGTGAGGGACCCCAATGAGACTGTGAGAAGTGATCGTCACATACTTAGCCCCTTTATATATATATATATATATAAAAACATAAGTGTACTTGGGGTGAGTGTTTGCATTGGCTAAGGAGCCATACTCACCCCGTACTAAAAGCCTACTCAGAGGTTAAGAATGAGAGGCATAGGGGAAGGCCCTTCCTTGTATTTACTTTGCTTCTTGGGGGTTTTCTTAGTCGGACGTTGGTCCTGGGCCGGGATTCAAGGTCCTTGTCCAAGACATCCCAAGCCCTAGACTCTGCAGGGAAGGAATCTGCCCCCGTGCAGAGCCTATTTGCCTTGCCTACCGAGACGCTCAGACCAAAGGCCGGAGGTCTCGCGGCGGTTGCACGACTATTTCTTCAGCCGTGCAATGTCGTGAAGGATTAGACCCTCACGACACTTCGAGTCTGACACTTGAGTATCATAAGCAGTACTCGGATCCACGAGGGACCGCTTGATTATGGGCACTACATAGTACGTCATCATTGCGACTGCTTGCGTACGCCTGCATTGCGAGTCGATATGAGTAGGCCCTGCGTCCGCGCGGTTTTCTACTAAGTCTCGCGCGCGACGCCTATCCAACTTCCGCATTGGAAAGTTATGGGATGGCTACCGAGGGACTAGGAGCGTTGTCGCATTGTTTGTGTTGTGTCGTTTCGTAAGTATGTGTGTGTGTTTTATTTTCGTGTTCGTAAAGTGGTGTGCGCGTGGTATGTGGGATGCGTCCTAGTCGACCGACGACGGACCGCGCCTGGGACTTCAGCCCCCCAAGATGTTGGTCCGCGTGCGGGTCCGATAGAGGCGTACTACCGCGCGTACCCCCTATGCTACAGCGAACGAGAAATCGCCCTCGGCTGGTCCACCTCTGCGATTGCAACTGATTAGCTTCCGTACTGTGGACTGGTAGCTCAGCGGGGATACGCCCACCGAAGGGAGGTGACAGCTCCCGTAAGGTGGAGGTAAGTTGTGCCTCGCGTAGGCCCTATCCTGTCGTAGGGGCTCGCGAGAGGTATGGCTGGCGCACTCGGCCGGAGCGGCTTAAGGAAGTTCCACATGTATATTCTCGACGAAGGATTAAACCAACTCCTGCGTGACGCGGTCGGGAGGGTCCCGCGCTGCCCTGATGCGGTGTTGGACCGATGCGCTCGAAAGGTGGCGCCGTTGCCGGGGATAACGGAAAGCCTATCGTTGTCCCTGGTGGAACGACATCCGTGTATGAGAAGTGAATGGGAAAAAGGCATAAAGGAATGATGAGACGGTAAGGAAAAATAATGAGCGACTAAGTATAGGTGAGGAAGTTTACCTACCTGAGCTTGGAAAGTTATGAGGGATGACAGTGTTAGTATTGGGTAAAGTATGTAGTAAGAGTTAGGTAGAGCGGGTGGAATAGACCGGTCGAGGTGTAATGCTGAATAAGGGGATGTGCTTGTTCTCTCTTGTCAGGAAGCTTGAAAAGAAGAGGCTGTCAAGATGCCTGAGACTGGCGGCGCATCGGATGGCGCCAGGAAGGGCCTGACGCTCGATGACCTCATCGCGGCTATTGACCGGTATGAAAGGAACCCGAGCAATATCCCTAAGGTTGATACCTTCTATTTTTGTGGGGAGAGAGTCTCAGACTGCCTGGAGCGGGTGGAACAAGCTTTGGTCGGGCGGTCGGATGTTGTAAAGTTTCAACTCATTCTCCAGTATGTCCTCCACAGCTACCACCAAGAAGTGAAGAAAGTCATAGATGCATCCCAAGGTAGTTGGGAAAGCTTCAAGGAATGAATGTTGAGGAAATATCGCCTGGGAGACGGATTGTTGACCACCACGGACCTTGAGGCAATGAACAAAGAAGATTTTACGACGATAGGGGCCTTTGTTCAAGAATTCAAGAAGAGGGCACAGACGGTCCATGGGATTTCGGAGGAGCCGCAATGCGTCATCTTCCTAGGGCTACTTACGGCATCGGAGGCCGTCGAGCTGACAAGACGTGGAGGGGGAAGCACCAAGCTCACCTGGGCCACCATTGACAAAGGGGTGGAAGTCGGATGCTTGGACCAGGTGGAGCAATGTCAAGTACGTCTGCATAGGCAGAAGAGAAAGGAAAGAGATGGACCGCTTCTGGGACCCCGGGAGTAAAAAGGATTGTTACGGACGTACTGACGCAGCTAGGGTACGGGACGGAGCCGGTGGTGCAGAGAAGGGTAGTGACGGTTGTCCAGGTGAAAGGAAAGGAGCAGGTGGTGGAGGAGGTCGTTCAGGAGGAGCTCTGGGAAGAGGAAGAACCAGTGCCGCAGCACCTGACGAAAACCCAGCGCAAACTGCGTAACTTGGTGCAGGGTGGGCAGGGGTCAGGAAAAGGGCAGACGCCCCAGGCTTTGGCGGCGACTCCTCCAAGTGTGGCGGCACCATCGTCCATTGCAGGCCCTTCGCAAGGAGGGGCACCATCCTACGGACAGTGGCCCTGGCCGGTGATCAATGCAAATGTGCCATAGGGTAGCACGCCGCCAGTAGCCGGGCCACAAATAAGTATGCCGCCACCCATCTACCCCGCAGCCCAGGCCCAGCCTATGGCCCCGCCGCCATCACCCGCTCTCAGTTCATAGGGAAGCGTGGCTGGCGGTGGGAACCAGGGGCAGGGCAATCAAGGCAACGGAGGAAGGGGTGGAGGAAGGGGGCGAGGCAGGAATGGCGGCGGACAAGGAGGACAATGGAATGGTCAAGGTCGGGGGAACCAAGGCCAGGGGCATCAAGGCCAAGGGGACCAAGGCCAGGGGGATCAGGGAAGTCAAGGGTACGGAAGGGCCCATTTTGACAGGAGGTCGGCCATTTGCCAACATTGCGATAAGCAAGGCCACACCATAAGGTTCTGTAATATAAGGCGGGAAGATGAAAGGAGCGGGCTGATTTCCTCCACTATGGATGGAAACATCTATGATCAGTTTGGGGACTTCATTGATAGAAGGCTCGGGGGAGTGAGAGCGGAAGCCCAACGAAGGGCGGCAGCCGGGCCGCCACCTCCTGCCACGTTCAGGCTGTGGCAGGAGAAGAAAGGACCATCGATGGGGATAGAGGAATTCAGGTTATGACAGGAAAAGGAAGAACCACTGATTGGGGTAGAGGAAGTGGGGAGCGATGAGGAAGTGACTCAAGGGCCACGAGGAGGAAGTAAGAGGGAAGAACCCATAATCATCGAATCGGACGACGAGGACGAGGAAAGAAGGATGAAACCGCCATCCGTCTTATTGGGAAAAGTGGAGGAAGGGAGGTACCAACAGAAGTTGGTGCACTTCTGTGAGGAAGTGAGGAAATGGAGGTCTAGCATCCCCAAGGTGTTCCTGTACGACTCCCGCCCGGAGTCAGCGCCCGGGCGACCCGAAGTAAATATGGTGGGGTCGGGCCCACAATCGGGGGTGATGGGGAGTCCCCTCACCCCGCAGGCCCGGCTGGCGCGGGCAGCACGGACAAGAAGTCAGGCCAAGGCCAATGCCACCCAAGAGCCCCTCCGGAAGGAGCCGGAACCAGGAACAAGGAAAAAAGCCGTGGAAGTGGAGGATGAGGAGGAGGAGGAGGAAGAAAACGAGAGGCTGCGCCGGGAAGAGGATCAGAAAGCGTAGCAGCGGGCGCGGAGAAAAGGAACCAGGGAAGAGGCCAGACTGGTCATGCGTGACGGACCGCCTAAGAAGAAGAAATACGCAGTTCGGTTGGAAGAAGGGTTTGATGTGGAAAGAGTAATTGACAGGCTGTTAGAAGGGCATAATGACCTTATGACCCTGAAAGAAATCTCGGCGTCAGCCCCAAGGCTCCGCGATGAATTGAAGGGGAGGTTGTCACGGCGCCTGGTGCCTAATGTCCATCTAGGTACGATCCTGCCCAAAGAGGCCGAGTGGGCGGAATCGGGCACGAAAATGGACTGGAAATGCGTGGCCTGCGGCACAGTGGACTTGGTGGTAAAGGGCTCCAAGTGTGCGGCGATGGTGGACACGGGAGCTGAAATGAACATCATCAGAGAGGCCGATGCAATCAGGTTTGGGCTGGATATAGACCGATCTGATTGCAGGATTCTACATGGGGCCAGCTGCAAGGCCGTGTTTTGTGGGACAGCCTCGAATGTACTCATCAAGGTTGGGAAGGTAAAGGCCCGGGCTTGTTTCTTCATCATGCCGGACGTGGATCACGGAATCCTCCTGGGGAGGTCATTCCTGAGCAGGACGGAGACCGTGATGTTCAATAAGCATGACGGGACGTTAATTCTCCTCCTATGTGACCCTGCCTGCGGGAATTACGAGATAATCACCTGCAGAAATACAGGGCCAAGAAGCATAAGGAACCGGCCCAACCTAGGATCCTTCACAATCGAAGAGTCGGAAAGTGAGCGCCGGAGGCTCCGAGCAGAGCCAGAAGGAGAAGAGAAGGTGGAAGCATTTTCCCTCAGCCTGCCGGACGTCGAGAAGGCCATGGACTTGGTGGCCGCGCATGAGATGGCAGATCCGGATGCCATTCAGGCCCTGAGGGAGCAGGTCCTGGAATGCCCCGAGGCGGGAAGGTTGGAGCTGGTATATCGTCTTCCGGACGGCAGGAGGAACCCCGCATCAGCGCAGGCGCAATCTGTAAGTCGGCCTTTTTTAGGGGACGGCTCAAGCAGGGTTCCCAAAGGCGGTACAAGATGGTAGATAAGAAGTGTTGCCCGGTTCCCGTCCTCGTTACAAAAGACGAGGAAGCATACTACGAGAGGGAACGAGGGTTGATACAGCGAATGAGGGAGAGTGCTCTAGCAGGGCCATGTCGTATCAACGAAGGAAATGAGGGGAAGTTGATTATAGGGGAACCCGACTTCCTGCTGCCTCAGGAACGAACGTTGATGGTGGAGTTGATGAAGAGGAGGCATCGCGCCTATGCGTTTGGTGACGAGGAGCGTGGCAGGCTGGATGTGGACAAGATACCTATGATCCGCATCCACATCGTGCCACACGAGCCTTGGAACATGAGAGGGGCGCGATATCCTAATCCTGACGAGGAAGAGAAGGTGGTGGATTACCTCGACGGCAAGATACGTACGCACGCCGCCGACTATTCGAGTGGACCATATGTGTCCCCGTGGTTCTGCTTCATCAAGCCTAACGGGACGCTGCGGTGGGTGCAAGATTTGAAGAGGCTAAATGCGGTGACCGTGCGGGATGCTGGAGGACTGCCAAATGCGGACGCCCTGTCAGAATCCTGTGTTGGGAAGCCGATAATTTCGCTTATAGACCTTTACTCTAGATATGACCAGTTTCCGGTCTATCCGCCGGACAGGCCGGTGGCGGCTATGCACACGCCGCGAGGACTAATTCACATGAACGTGGCCCCGCAGGGGTGGACCAACGCGGTAGCAATGGTCCAACGGGCCATGATTCGGGCTATGCAGTCAGTCAGCCCCCATATCACACAGCCATACATCGACGATTTGGCGGTGAAGGGGCCGGCAGTGAAGGAGAGTGACGAAGTCTTGCCAGGGGTAAGGCGCTTTAGTCCGTCAGGATCAGGAATGGGTTTGGGGTGAAGAGCAAGAAGAGGTGGTGGCCAGAATGAAGGAGGAATTTCGAGAAGGAGGGTTGGTGTTAGGAGCGCCAGACTATGATGCCACGGAGACGCGACCCTTCATTGTCGAAACGGATGGGGGGTCGACTGCCTTAGGGGGAGTTCTAATTCAGGCAGACATGGAAGGAAAGAAAAGGCCCTTGAGATTTGAGAGTCGGACTCTCTGTACGACCGAGAGGAACTACTCTCAATTCAAGAGGGAGATCCTTGCTGTCCTCCACTGTCTACGGATCTTCCGGAACTACATCTTTGGCAGGAGGTTTATTTTGAGAACGGATCCGACCGCCCTGGCCTACTCTCTAAGGAATTATGTTCCATCGGATCCGACGGTTGCCAGGTGGCTGACGTACATCTGGATGTTTAATTTCGAGTTGGAACGGATTTCTGGCAGTAAGAACCGGGCAGACGGACTGACTCGGATCAACTGGGATAAACAGGAGGGGGAGGAGGTGGAGAATACGCCCCCAGTTGATGGATTTCTGGATCAGGAGGAAGATGTTCGTCTCCATATCAACAAGTGGTCGCCGCGAGTACCCAGCTGTGTAGGTTATCCTATCTGGCAGGCGCCGAGTGGATATGATCGGAGGGCCGAGCTAGTCCTCAAACCTTTTGAAGAAGAGGATTTCTGGGGTGGTAAGGGTGTTCAGTGGATGATGGAGTTGGCACTGGCTAGTTCGCATAGTCTGGTGGAGGACATGAGGACGATCGAGGAAGGACCAGGCCAGGTAGAACGGCATGAGGACCTAATGGGAGGAATGTATCTCCTCGTCAACACGTTACTGTAGGAAAGCCTCGACCAATCAGGCTCGTTGAACCCGGCAGAGAATGTGGACGAAGTGCCCGAGCCAGGACGACGAGCTCGAGGAGGGGGAGATTAAGGAGGTCTTTCGTGCAGAGGAGTATAACGGGAACTACCTAGAGCTGGGACTCCTTCTGTCTTGCGAGATGCGGCTAAGGGATGCGAGCGATAGGGCTCAAAGGATGATGCAGCGCTACTTAGTGCGAGACGGTCATCTTTTCGTAAGGAGAGAAGTAGGGAATCCCAGGAGAGTCGTCTGCGGTAGGAACCGTCAGATTGACGTCATAGCAGTACTTCATGACGGCATTGCAGGAGGGCATCGAGGGGTTCAAGCCACGTATGTCAAAATAAGTGAGTTGTACTACTGGGATGGGATGATGGACATGATCGGGAAGTTTTGCCGACCTTGCGTACCCTGCCAGGAGAGATCCCGTTTCAGGCAAGGAGAGCCACTACATCCAAGATTAGAGCAAGAGGTGGGGGCTGTAGTGCATCTCGATCTACTTTTCATGCCGCTTGGGGATCAGGGCTATAACTACATCTTCGATGCGCGCGATAACCTGTCTGGCTTCGTAGATGGGCGCGCCATTCGTACCAAGATTGGGCCAGTCTTAGTTAGCTGCATCGAGGAGTACTACCTGCGTTATCCTTTCGTCAGGGAGTTCGTAATGGACAGGGGATCTGAGTTTACCTGCCAGGAGGTGCAAAAACTGCTATCAAGGTATGATGTAGTAGCTAACTACACCACGACCGCCCCCAGGCAAATGCTCCAGTAGAGAGAGGGCATAGTACCATTACGAACCTCCTGGCCAAGTGGACCGAAGGTAGGCCTAATCAATGGCCAAGGTACCTAAGGGCGGCATTCTTTGTCGAAAACATTACAGTAAAAAGATCCACCAAGTACGCACCTGCGACGCTGTGGTATGGAAGGCATGCCACCTTCCCTATCGAGAGCTTTCTTAAGACATGGAGACGCCAGGATCTGGAAGTTAGCCTGTCATTTGAAGAATTGCTCGATATTCGGGCGCGGCAGGTGGGGGCGATAGAGGAAAGAATACAGGAGGTGTCTGATCAGGTGGCGAGAAGCTGTGTGGATGATAAGGCTCGATGGGACCAGTCTGCGCGGGTGAGGAAAGTACCCTTGTCAGTCGGGGAAGTCGTGCTCCTCTACGATTCATCGTTAGAGAAGCAGTGGTCCAGGAAACTCGATAAGAGGTGGTTAGGTCCCTACCGGATCGTGCGGTGCGGAGATTTTGGAGCATACCAGATCGAGGAGTTGAACGAGACTGAATGGAAGGACTGGGTATCTGGAACGCGGTTGAAGAAATTTGTGGCGAGAGAAGAGGTGAGAGAGATGATCTGACTGCCTTTAGAATAGAAGCAGTAGGATGTATAGGTCAGATAGGCTACATGTTGCATGAGTGTGGTCTGGTCTGAGCTGCCTCGATTATTACATGTTTGCTTACCCCAATGTGTGCCTGTTGTCTCCTTCGCCTGTTGTGCAGGTCTGACTTTACGAAGATAGCCATGCCAAGGGGAGGGAAAGGGACACGGCCGCCGCGAAGGCCGTTGGGGGCATCAGAAGGATATGAGCGGCATGGGCCTCGCCATCGAGAGAGTACTCCGGTGTACGATGATGGGGACATCGAGCTATTCCTGGACAGTTTCTGGGAACATGCGAGGCATACGGGCTGGACCGTGGCCCGGGCGATTGAGAGATTGAGGGGAGCCGGCAGATTTGAGGAGCCCATTGCCCGGATCCGTAGAGAGGCGACGACGAGGCCAGAGGTGGAGATGAGGATGCAGGAGCTACGGCCCTCGCCAGTGGGACCAAATGGCAGGCCGATCTGCCTAGAGATCGGAAATGCGGCAGACTTTATTCCCGCCTTCGAGTGGTTCATGCAGGGGCAGGGTACACCGAGAGATGATCGGGCGAGGACGTTACCCCTCTGGACCAGAAAGGCGGAGAGGCCACTGGCTAGGCAGATCAGGGATATGGCCCGGGATTAAGAGGGCTGCAGGGCGCACCTGAGGGAGGCCTTTCGACGGCCAGAGTCGCCTCGGCTCCGAGTTGAGAGGCGCCAAAGGAGCAGGAGACAGAGGGACCCTGAGCCCAATGAGGCGAGGCCATCTCGAGGGAGACGAAAGGCCCTAGCCAGGAGAGAGGAGGAGTCAGAGTCTGAGGGCGAGGAGCGAGGAGCGTATCCTGAGAGAGGGCTGGGACCGGTGGAGTTCCGCCATTTTATTGAGGGTGGATTGAGGAGGTCGCATGTGCACACACGGGAGGAGGCGCCAGCATCTGAGGGGCCACTGAGAGAGTTAGAGGCGCATCACGACGTCTCTCGGTGGGGGCGTCGCCTCGAGGCAAGGAGCGTGGAGGACAAGCAGAGGAAGTGCCACGAGAGGGGGTGCCACGAGAGGGGGTGCCACGTGAGGAGGTGCCACGTGAGGAGGTGCCACGTGAGGAGGTGCCACGAGAGGAGATGCCACGAAAGGGGGTTCGGGATACTCAGCGAGAGAGAGGGTTGGGCGATGAGGGGAGACGTGCAGGGAAGGAAGTGATAGAGGTTGGAGAGGACATGCCCCCTCAGACGCCACCGGTGGGTTTGAGACTCGGGGATGCACCAGGGAGCACTCGCCAGTCAGGAGAGGGGCTGCAGAGAGAGGAGGCCCCATTGCCTTCATCAGAAAAGGCTCCTTCACCAGAAAGGAGAGCAGAAAGAAGGAGAGAGACCGCAAGCGTGAGGAGAGAAGCCTTGGCCTTGATTGATAGGCACCTAGCAGCTCATGCTCTGGAGCACCCAGACCTGGAGAAGCCAGCACCTGCAGAGCTGCGCCCAGAGCCGTGCCAGCCAGAGAAGGAGGTGGAGGCAAAGATCCCGAAGAGGGTTGACCTCCGCACGAGGGAGACGGCGCCGGCTGGAGAAACAGCCGAAGAAAATAGGGCGAGAAAAAGCAGGAGGATAGAAGAGATATGGCAAGAGAGGCAGAGGTTGGAGGCAGCGGGGGCACTTCCGGAGCAGCAGCAGGAAAGGCAGAGATTGGAGGCAGCAGGGGCACTCCCGAGTCAGCCACCCAGCACGCCAGCTAAGGCCCCGGAAATCCCAGAGATGTGGAGAGACTTCTGGGAACAGAGAGGAGAGGAGCTTCCTTCACCAACCAGAGTCGGGTTTGGGGTAGCGAGGAAGGCAGAGGAAAGGTTGGATCGCAAAATCAAGTTCCTGGCCAAGACAACTTTTGACCGGCACTTGTTATTGGAGAGCGATCTGGCGGGGAAGAAGACAAAGGAAGAAGGCCATGGAGTACGTCTGGAGGCTATGAAGGTGGAAATCCAGGAGCTCAGGGCATTGGTGGCCAGTCAGGCAGCTATCATCGAGAGCCTGAGGCAGCAATCTCAGGGAAGGGCGGACAAGCCGGAGAGCAGCCGGCAGGGAGAGCAGAGGCAGCCAGGACACGGGTTGTCGGGGCAGCCATCTGTAGCAGAGTCTCGCCAGGAGCCACCTATGGGGAGAGTTATCCTGGAGCCAGAGGAGGCGAGAGCACAGAGGGAGGCAGAGAGGGAGGCCTTTGAGTTCAGAGCCCCTATTGAGCTCGCGACGCTACCTATAGCAGCGGCGGGCCCAGTCATACCATTGGCAGGAGAGGAGGGGCTACCACCATCCAGCAGTGAGCCAGCTCAGGGCTCGGCAGAGGGATTCATGAACGTGCTCCTTGAGGCAGTGCACTCGATGCAGGAGGAGGCGAGTTTGTTTTTGCCTGAGCAGAGGATAGAGGACCCTCTTGAGAGAGAGATGGGGATTGAGACAGAGGGTGTCGTCGAGGGCAGGCCCTAGAGATTGGATACGCCTGAGTTTGGTCCGGAGGAGATTGAGGTTCGACCAGGGCCAAGTACCCAGAGGTTGGAGACAGGAGAGGAGCCTTTGGGTATGCCTTATAGCCATGAGCGGAGCAGGGAGGCCAGCGAAGCGCCATCATCGCCAGGATCCCAGAGAGGGAAAAATAGATCCAGGAAGTGTTTTGATACGTCCTGCTTCTTCTGTACAAAGGAAGGGCATCGGGCCTTGCAATGTCCTAAGTTCTTAAAGGACGAGGCCGAAGGAAAGGTTACGGAGGAGGGAGGCAGGATGTATGATAGACAGGGCAGGAGAGTAGAGAGATCGGCATATGGGGGTAGGGCTGAACTGTGTAGGCAAAACCAGGAGGGGATGAGCGAGCAGGACTGAGTTACCTATATGGTTGACATGTTGCGTATTAGAGTTAGGATTGGATGACATCCTGTAAACCTAGGTGTTGTTTGCATTTGTCGAGCAGTTTGGGTTGGGTTTTTGTTGAGTCTGTCATCTTGAGGGTCAGGACGTGGTAGATGAGGCGTGTACATACTTAGTTGGCCTACACCCTGATCTTCGAGAGACAGACCCAACTTGTACTTTGAGGAGGGCACCCGTGTGAGTGTGGATTTAAGTGAATTGAGTGAGTCACAATGTGGAGACATTTTATAGGATATCTTATCTCTTAGTGTATGTTGGAGATATTTTTGTGCGGGATATTTTATCCTTGAATGTATATTATATCGAGGCCTTTTGGGGACTACTTGTTTTGTATGACGATCACTCTCACACTCACTTGTGTGGTCCTGATTTGATGGATGATGAGTTGGCGTAAAATATGCGCGAGAAAATATCTCATATGCCTTGTACCTTGTGAATCTGGATGAGTGTGAACTGTCTACTCGCCTGTATACTCGTGCGATCTGCCCTTGGGCGGGTGAGAAGGCATAGTATAAGGCAAGGAAGCGTAGCCTGTTTTGTGAGAGGATGCGAGAATCCTTAATATTTGTATGATGAGTGTTCTAGTGTTGAGCTGTGCAGAAGACCCATAAGCTGGTCCTTTTCTTTATATGAATTGTGTGATGAATGAGACACCTGTGAATGGAAGGGTTGTCTATTATCTATTTGGAAGACGCATCTTCAAAGAGGGAAGGTGTGTTAAAGAAAAGGTCGCGAGAAAGTTCATCCTAGAGAGAGAAGGATGGTTGAGAGACCTATTGAAGTGAGACCTCCTTTATATGTGAGGTGGTTAAAAAAATGGATAACTGGAAGAATGATTTTGAGTAATAAAAGACTGACGAGAGGGACCAAAATTTTGTTTGACTATTGATGAAATTTTTGGATGTCGCAAATGGTGCATTTTGAGAGATGCCATCGAGATGTGTGACTTTCTTGCTCTGATCAAGCTGGGAGGCCACGGCCTTGTGAATCAGGAGGTGATTTTGTTTTGTGACTGTCGAGAGGTTGTCGTGCTTCCTCTGTATTGTCCCACAGAGGGACTGGTAAATACCTTTATGTGCGACAGGTCTATGCGTAGTCTCGCAGTAGGCTTGTATTGTTGCGACACACCGTCTGGCCGAATGTGCTAATCTTGGACATTTATAAGAGACCCAGCTAGGGGTATAACTAGCATCACTAAGGCGCAACCCTTAGTGTTGGTCGTTGTTTGGCACAACCAGAGCAGAGGGTCTGCGTCTGGCCAAGGGAGTAAAGACTTAAAGGGGCGTGAACGCCTAGGACGGTTTTACTCATGCAGAGAGGCGTGGGATAAGAGTCGAGTCGTATGAGTTTTTCTTAGGAAATCCTGATTGAATGCTTATCAGGAACAGCCTATCGTGGCGCAACCCGCGAAGGCACTACCACTAAAATAACAATGCGGTGGGCCGTAGATCTAGAATGATCACCCAGACTATGGTGGGCCAAGATGGAGACCTAGTCTTCCTGTACTAGACAACAAGGAGGTTTATGTGGAGATCTATGAGGTATATTTACATGTGCTTAATGTGAAGATTTTTTTAGAGGGAGGCGAAAGAATGCCTTCAAAGGTCTCGGTTAGCGCCCGCGCCCCTAGTCGCGACTTTGGTTTCAGGGAAGGGCTGGGGGCACACAACGAGGAGTCGGCGGTTGTCTAGGGCATAGGGGAGAGGACGGTGAGAGATCCAATGGAACTTATGCTGTAGTACAATGAGGAGTACCCCGATGTCCGAATGTCAGGGCGACGGAAACCCAAGTTAGAATCCTGGCAGCATAAAGTTGTATTTGGCATGGATTATTGGAGGCCTCAACCCTGGGTCTGTCGGCCAATCGGATTGGTACCCTGCTCGTCGGCGTTTTGGGGATTATAGTTGAATTGATAGCTTTTGATCCTGCGAAGCGACGGGGACGTCGCTTAATATGGTCCGCTAAGTTGTCGGCGCGAATACCCTTACAAGGGTATCCGCCCTAGTTTTTGCAAATGACAGACGAATAAGTTAAGTCTAAAAGTTCGAGTATGTTGCGCAAGGCGCAGCGATGTTTGAAGGCTGCGGTGGCCAAGCACTTGGCCAGATTAGAGGGTGAATGGGCGCGCAAGTTTGAGGCGCGCGTGATTTTCCCCCTTTGTTTTGATTACAAATAGCAGATGTGGCGTGGACTTTGGTCGACGTATGTTATTTCTGTTTGATTAAACCAAGTAACTTATGAGCGCTTTGTTCTCTGGTTTCGCGGGGTACGGTGGACAGTTCAGTGAGTCGGTGTGGACGTACGCGGAATCCAAATGATGGGACCTGATGGATTCGGTTAGGGAAGGGTAGCCGCGGCACGGCAGGGAGGCCGGCATGCAAGTGCGGGCCGAGAAGTGGCGTGGGCTACCTCTTTACTAGGAGATCCGCGCCCACTGGTACCAGGCTTAGGCTTAGCCCTATAGGTTACGGTACAGGACTTACACGGCGGAGGTTTGGGGATCGAGGCCAGTGAGCACCGACGAGGCAGCAGCAGAGCAGCGTGAAGAAACTCGAGGGGTCGAGGGCCCGACGGGGCTATCCCCCTCAGGTTTTGTTGGTGGCCTGGCCGGCGGGCCCGGTTCGTGGGTTTGGCAAGGTGCCAGCGGCCCCACGGTGCCCCGACGTTACTCTTACTTTACAGTATTTTATTTTTTTCCTTGACTTTATTATTTTTGGCCCCGGCTATCGCGTCCCGTTCCAAGATGCATGAGCTACGGCGGGAGGTAAGAGTGGAATACGAGTGTAGTGCAGCACGGGCGAACCCGGACGGGTTCTTGTGACGGGTACGGGTAGAAACGAGGGGTGTCATGGTCCCTGCCCGACTACCGCTCGTTTCTATATATGCATATATATATTATTTCTCAGTTTTACTTAGTTATTATTATTATCGCGCCCGTACGTGGGCGCAAAAATATAGTTGAAGCATATCATTGAACAGTGGAGATACAGATCTGAGTTCGGAGCCAGATGGTGGGATTTGATGAGTAAAACCCATATCCCTGACTTGCCCCAGGCCATTTTTTGCAGAG
>BFEA01000319.1:47858-64738 GCA_003427395.1 Chara braunii | reverse complement strand
GTCAGACCCTTCTATAAGTTTAGAGGGTCTGACTACTCTGGAGGCTGGGGTGTCCCCATAAGTTTGGGGAGACCTAGTGCTATGGCTTGCATGGAGGGTCAGGCTGTTCTGTAAGTTCAGGTGGCCTGACTGCTCTGACCTATGAGGGGTTTGATTGCGCTTGATTTCCAGGGACTCAAGGCGCTCAATAAGTTTTTGTGCCTTAAGTTGCCTTGTTTTCTTTGGGTTTTTCCTAAGTTTCTTCTGTTTCTGAACAAGGAGGTCTGAGCTGTTCTATAAGTTTAGGTGGCTCAACCTCTTCCTGCTCTTTATTCTGAAGAAATAAGTTTAGGTGGCCCATTCAAGACGCGGTATGGGCAGTTTGAGTGGATCGTCATGCCTTTCGGTCTGACCAATGCCCCGGCTACTTTCCAAGCAGCTATGACGACGGAATTTTGCGACTTGCTCGACCGCACCATATTTATCTACCTTGATGATATCTTGGTTTATAGCCAGTCGCTGGACAAGCACCTCGAGCACCTTCGTGCCGTTTTGGAGCGGCTCCGTATCGCCAAGTACAAGGCAAACTGCGACAAGTGCGAGTTTGCCCAGCAAGAGTTGGAGTATTCGATCTCCCAATATCAAGATACATCTCCAGAAGTAGATGAAATCGGATCCCTGAAGTAGTCCTCAACCAATGTCTCAATGTTACTATCTCCACTGTCATCAGAACTCGTAACCATCGTCCATAGTCGTTGTAGTCCAGTAGGAGTGACCCGAGAGTAGACTGAGACTCAAAGGGTAGGAAGAGAGCGAGCGAGAGAGGGAGAGAGAGAGCGAGTGCAGAGGAGGAAGAAGAGGGAGGAAAGCCGAGTCTTTCTCCCTAGTACCTAGCTACGCAGCTATGGCGCTGCAGGGCTGGGCGTTGGGCCGCGATCTGGGCCAGAGGCTAGCGCTATTCCACTGTTGAGCTAAGATGTTGTCGCGTTGTTCCTCCTTGTTGTTGCGCTAATTCTCTTCTCACTGCTCGTCCTCATGCTGAAATTGCGCTAATCCTGAAGCCTAACTCGTAGCCTAACTGTATACCAACTATAGACCAACCTATCGACTGAGGCTGGTACCCAGCTGATATAATGCTGGGTCAGCCTCAGTCGTACTGAGGGCCTTCGGGTCTGGACCGTTGATTAGGCCCAACGGTTCAGATCCGATTTTGAATCTGAAGAGTGGCGCCTAAACTGCGCCACCGGCCGGTCCTACCGATGGACCGGTATCTGGCCTAACAAGACGTTGAGTCTGGTGGGGTCTAAACAAGGCCTGTCGGACCTTGGACTGAACCGACAGTTCCTAGGCCTACCTGGACCTAACTGGAACCATCGCGACCCGATAACTAGGCCTAAACCGTGCCTACTATAGAACAGGGCCCTAATTGGGGCCCGTGTGGTGTCAGTATGCCACAGCCAAGCACCTTGCACTTTCTTCCTCCTTCACCTCCAATCCACCATAGCCAAGCAACCCCCAACTCTTTCCTCTACCTTGTCCTACTTCGCCAAGAGGCATAGGACTGCGGGGACCTAGGGGAATCCTTAAGTAAGGAAAATAGGCTAAGTAAGAGTTTTAGGACTGCGGGGACCCAGGGGAATCCTTAAGTAAGGAAAATAGGTTAAGTAGGAGCTAAGTTTGGAAGAAAACAGCCTCTCTCTCTCTCTCTCTCTCTCTCTCTCTCTCTCTCTCTCTCTCTCTCTCTCTCTCTCTCTCTCTCTCTCTCTCTCTCTCTTTTTTTTCTTTTTTTTTTCATCCGCATACTCTCTTCCTCTACCTCGGCCTTGTAAATTATTCCGCATTTTGTCCTTCCTCTCTTTTCACCATCTTGGCTTGCAGCTAACCCTTCTCCACTCTCTTGCCAGTTGTCAGGGAAAGGAACAGTAAAATAACTTTGATCCCACTTGGTGGAGAAAGAGGGCAAGGGGAGGACTGCCGGTTCCTTATAGCACCAAGAGGAAGATACTTGAGACTGTGAAGAACTTGCTAAGAAAAGAGAAGGAAGGTTAGTTGATTCGACCAACACCCCAACTGCATGAGGAAGAGAAGATTCTTCAGGGATAGAGAATGAGTAAATATCATAAGGAATGGGGAAGGTAAAGGAACTACGGAAAGGATAGACGTACGAGAGGGACTATGTGTTGACCCCGAAAGGGTTTTTGTCTGTCCACGTTTGTGCTGAGTGTGCAGGTAAGTGATAGATCAAGGATGTTTTGTGCAAGATTGGATGCCTAGCGAGGATGAATAGGGAAAGAAAGATTGACGAGAGAGATGGTTTGTGATCGAAACCCTTCATATAGGTGATCTCGCTCCCTTATGCCTAAAGTGTCGTCCCCTTTGTTTAAGACACAAGAGTTGGCGAAGGAAAATCGCAGGGTCAGGATCAATGTGCAAGGAAATAATGGAGTGTCGAGAATGTGTGGGAGGGGCCATGGAAGGACCAAGGGCCGTATAGAGAAACGAACATAATAAAGCCCAATAAGGCAGGGTTTCGTACATCTTGTGCAAGGGGTAAAGATCCCATGGATGACATACCGACTTCGGAAAGCAGACAAACCGTGAGGCCCACCCAAGTGACAGAGACGTTTCTTCCGATGAGATAAGTAAAAAAAAATCAGAGCAAGAGGTGGGGAACGAGGCGTACCCTAGTGATGTGAGAGAGGTTGTGCATCTAGGCCGGCCTGCATAAGCCCATTGGAGGACCTTGCCTCAACGAAGCCCGTTGGACCTTGCGTACAGGAAACGGATGAATGCCCCAAGGAGGACGCTTGGTCAGCGTTGGAAAAGAAGAGGGACTCTCAACAAATTCCCTGGACTGATTCAGTATTGGAAGGAGCAATTGCCTGAGAACGCAATATGGAACCAAGACTTAACACTTTGCCTACAATAGGTTAGCGGGAGTACCCACCTCTACACGAGGGCTGAGCTACATCCCCCAATGCCAAAGCTCTATCGCTCGAGGGTCCATCCCCACCCATATTAAAGCACTAGGTGGGGGTGACCCTGTGACAAAACGCCCTATACCCTTGATATGTACGTGGGCAGGGCTGAGCCAACTGGACCCCTCTCTAAGCAGAGGGAAGAGTTGACAAGGCTCGAAAGTCTGACAAGGTGGGGCCCTACAACATTTCTCCTAACAGGACAAGCGAAAAGAAATGAGGGCAAGAGGCGGGGAACAAGTGGCACCTTGGTGATGTGGGAGATGGTAAGGTCTTTGATGCATCCCCTCTCACCCACTCTCTCAAGCAAAACTGGCCTCTAGTGCACCTCTTTTTCACCATACAAATGGAGGGACTCTTGAATAACTCAAGATCCTACCCCAAAAATAATGTTTTAAACCACTAGTACCTTGCCCAGGCAAAAAAAATTGTCTTCCTGAATTCATGGAAGACCTCCGAAGGCTTGTTAGGGGCTCTGTGGAGCCTCGACACAGGTGCAAACGGTAGCTCGTTTCGAAAATGAGAAGGAGCGACCAGAGAGCACAGGAGCGCCCGCCACCTAGAGAAAGACCACTAGATCCCCCGATCGTTATTGAGCAGAGTTTGCTGATGTTCGTAGGGGAGGGGACCTGAGGGGAGGCACAGGAATTGGTCTTGTTGGCATGGTCCCTGATGCTATCGGTTGTCCCTTGGCCGGTATCGCCTTCCTGCAGGTCAGGAGCAGCCCTCGCATGTTCTCTCGTGAATACGGTTTTGGCTGCTACGGGGTTCCCCGTATGCCTACAATTAGGAGTCGGGGTAGGTAGGTAGTGTGAGGTGAAATTAAGAGAAAAAGAAAGGAAAAAATTGAGGTCCAGTCAAATAAAACGCCTATGTGCACGGCGTGGATAGTGGCTTCAATTTTGAAACAAGTGTTGTACTCTCCGTATGTACAAATGCATCATGAATCTTCCTCATAAAATAGGAACGATGCCGAAATGATTAGCATGGCTCTGCACTACAGTGACACACACAAGTCGTTGTATGTTAAAGCTATAGTTTGTCGTTTGTAAACAGGAGGCTGTGCACCCGAACAAAGAAAAAGAAGGGAAAAAAAAGAGCATCCAACAACATGCAAATTTGAAATGAATCTTCCATAAGAAGATGGATTTGTACAAAGAAGACTAGCATGGCCCTGGGGGTATCACGGCCAAATCTTTTTTTTTTTTTTTTTTTTCCTTTCCTCCAACTAACTACTCCAAAGAGATGTCCAGGAAGGCCTGAGTGAGGTAAAGAGGGTGGAGGGGGGTCTGAGTCTTTTCCTGAATTTTTGCCTATTCTCGGTAGCTTGTTTGTATCTCTTAATCTAGCTCTTAGCCAAAGCCGGGTAGTGGCCCCGGTACTGCAAACTCTCAAAATTCTTCAAAATCCTATGTAATTTTCTATATGGGACGTTGGGCTCGGTTCCGAGCACGTGCTGCTCCCCACGAATAGATTGGAGCTTTGTTCCCATTAAAAAAAAAAAAAAAAAGATACATTCCAGAAAGTTCTAGTGTGAGTATGCCCTCAGTGAGGAGTAATAGACTGTACGCAGAGCACAGTGGACAACAATCTGGTCAAACCGTCAAAGCCAATACACAGTTGTAGATTCATCAAAAGCAACCGCTCATATAAAACAGCCACGTTAACCAGTGAGGGCCATTCCCAAGAACGTGGACTGGGCTCTGCCTTGTTGGCAGGGTTCTCAGGGCATACTCACACTAGCATGTACAATCGCAAATTATATGTGAGCCAATTTGCGATTATATGGCACTTCGCAGTCACATAGCACACCCGCATACGACCTGCTATAGGAATGCGATTATACGGGCCAAGGGGTCACATAGCACGATGCATAAAAATCCATCCCTTTTTCCTGATTTTTTCTTTTCTTTTCTTACAAGAGTTGCCCACCAAACACCGAATTCTTTTTTTTTGTTTCGAGAAAGAAACAGGTCTAAAAGAAATATGCAATTGCGGGGACCTCCAGAGGTTCCCGCAAAATACGTAACCCCGCAGCTGTCCAAGCTGCTGACATTTACGTGCCCATTTGCGTAAAAACACAAAATACGTAGCCAGTGTGACCCAAAAAATCACCTATAATTTACGATTTTATGAAAATGCGTGCTTGTGTGAGTATGCCCTAAGGAAGGGGAAAAAAAAAAGAAATAAAAACAATGAATTGGCCGTGAAAGTAGTCAAATACAGTGGGAGCCACCATCTCTACTGCTGCTATACCCTATTTCCATCCTACCAGCTAGCCCCCTCACTGGTAGGGCGCTTGATATCCCACCATCTACCTCCAACACCAACCAGCGTCGTTCTAATTGCAGATCTATGAATATAACAGCATCTCGAGACCACCAGAACCAACTGAAAAACAATTTTGAAGGTTTGGGATACCGGGGCCATTACCCGGCTTTTGGCGAAGAAAAATTGGAGCCAGACTAAGAAATTACTATGGCAAAATTCAGAAAATAGGCAAGAATTCAGGAAACGCCTCAGAAAACCCTATCCATCCTCTTTACCTCACTCCGGCAAGACTAACTGCAGCAGAGCCACCATCTTTGCTGCTGCTGTACCCTATTTCCATCCTACCAGCTAGCCCCCTCACGAGCAGGACGCTTGTTATCCCACCATCTACTTCTCCCACTCACGTAAGCGAAAGCTAAGAGAACGTCCCAGAAACCCCCATCCATCCTCTTTACCTCACTCCGGCAAGACTTACTGCAGCAGAGCCACCATCTCCGTTGCTGTTGTACCCTATTTCCATCCTACCAGCTAGCCTCCTCACTAGTAGGATGCTTAATATCCCACCATCTACTTCAAACACCAGCCAGCGATGTTCTGGCATCAAACCACCACAGATCTATGAATATAACCGCTTCAGAGAAGCCCACAGTGAGTAACAAGAAACCCCTAAAATCCTGAAGCGACCTCAAGACCACCAGAAGCGACTTAAACAAAACAAACTTGCTCCTGAGAAAAAAGACCCAAATGGGATTATCTGGAAGCCGATATAACCGAAAACATGTTGCCCCAATGCTATCAACAGACTATCCTACGACTGCCTCAACCCACATATCCAAGATACCAGGCTTTTCCAAGCTTCACACCCCCAACCGCTGGGTTACAGGGCGGCATGACCCACCCCAGCTCCGACCCGCGTCGTCCTAATACCAGCTCGTGGTTAGCCACTGGACTGCATTCCACCCTCGACAGTTCCCCAGATCTCTCTACCAGGCCTCTAAACCCCACATACTCAGGTTACAGGCAGCGCAACCAAACCCCATCTCCGGCCAGCGTCGCTCTGGCATCGGCCAACCCTAACCTTATAGACATGATGGCGATAACCCACCGTCGGATAATTTGCTGAACACATTGTGGCAACTAAGGCTTCGAAATGCCCGGCTTCCTCCATGCACCGGCTGTGCTCAACACCCCCAAACCAACTGAACACTCCCCCTGACTCCCTTCCGACAAGACTTATCACAGCGGAGCCACCATCTCCGTTGCTGCTATGCCCTATTCCAGTCCTACCAACTGACCCCTCGCCAGCAGGACGCGTCACCTCCCTCCCACTACTAACCCCTCTTAGCCAAAAGGCACTCCAGGCCGGAGTGTATTACAATGACCAGTGCAACAACAAAACACTAGAATACCGCTCTCAGGCGAGTCGAAACATCAGGAAAAAACAAGATTCAACAAATTCACGAGACCATTGAAAATCTAAAAATTTAGAAATCACTATTCGAGATCAGAGACGAAGCTCTTATTTACGATCGTCAATATGAAAAGAACAAATTGAGAATTATTCAGAAATTTTTGAGATCATTCATGAACCCACTGTCTTCAATCAGGTTCGAGGATTATTCTTCACGATTTCATTGAGAATCTGAAAAATTAGAAAACATTATTCAAGATCAGAGGCCAAACTCTGATTTACGATCATCAACATGAAAAGATCAAATCGAGAATTTATTCAGAAAATTTTGAAATCATTCATGAGTCCACTGTCTTGAATCAAATTCGAATTCAGAAAATTTTGAAATCATTCATGAGTCTTCTGTCTTGAATCAAATTCGAATTGAAAATCTAAAACTACATGTCGTGAGAAATCCAAAACAGAGAAATCCAAAAGGTTCAAAATTTAAATTTGAAAACCAGATATCAGAATCAGAACTCGGATTTACAATCATCTGAAAATTGAAATGGAGTTGCTATCTTGAAGCTACCTCCCAAAAAAAACGAGATCAAAACGAAAAAACGGAGGTCACTCAAGCCACGAAGAGCAACAAGCATCCCACAAAACTATGGATCGAAGCATATAAACCGACCTCTCATCATGATGTGTCTGTCTCCCCCAAACCGTCACCCCCTCCCTTATCGGCCCGAAGGCAACTCAACCATCACGTGGCCACTCTCTCGGCCATCAAAAAAAGACTGAGCAATAAGGACTAACGGACCGTGGCTTCACTTGACCCCTCACTTGCCACGTAGCAAGACAAAAACACCGAATCTGCCGGTGGCCCCTCACTGGTAGTCCGGGGGAGAACATACCTTCCATACCCTTCGTTGCCCTTCATCACCTGATTCTTTCGTTGGGCTCGTGACACCCCGCAATTCGTAGCTCTGATGATGATGTTGGCAGACCATACCCTTCGCAGCCCTTCATAAGCAGCCTCTTCATAGCAGCCTCATCCTCTACGCACGATGCATCACCCTCATCACCATCCTTCCCATCATCATCCATTCACCCACAGCCTCTCAACCGCCACCTCACACCACCCCGAATCCACTCCCCCCGGCATCGCACCACTCCGCCGCTTGTTGCTGTCCAGTGCCGCTTGATCCGACTTCGTGTTGCTCCGCCGCATGTCACCGCTCGGCGCCACTTGGCCTGACTGCGCGGGCGGGGCGCAGCGCTCCCAGTCGCGCTGCGCCCCCGAGGTGGAAGTTCTCATTTTTCAAATTTTTTGATCCAGGTGGAGTTCTTTCTGGAATGTATCTTATGCCTATCACGGCCAAATCTTGGTTTCCTTTTTTTTTCTTGTTTTTTCTTTCTTTTTTTTCCTTTTTCCTTTTTTTTTTTAGCCAGAACAAAAACCCATTACAAAGCCAGGAAACGGGTCGGGCGTCCCTTACAAAAAGTAGGTGATCCTGTTTTTCCGGGCGAGACATCACCGGTCAAGCCCAAAAACAGGACCACTAGTCACCTCAAACCCTAAGACTAGCAAAGAAAACGAACCAACCAACTATCGAGAGCTATCAGGCTATTATCTGAAAGAAAAACTCAAAAACGAGAGGAAAAGGACAAAGCTACAACCAGTATTTCTTATATGAAAAAAAAAGACCTAACCATTTAACCAAAACAACAGACTAAAGCGAAAAAGAGAAAAGCCCTAATTACCAAGACATACCCCGACACTTAAAAACCGACACTCCAATTTAAGCACAAACAGCCAACGATAAACAAACCCAAAAACCTAAAAGTACTATTCGCCTAAGGCGGCGAGAGAACAAGGAATTCCCACCAACTCACAACTAAGCCCATCAAATCCACGCCCACTTTCTTTCCAATAGAGAGCAAGCCAGGACTCAAACGAACCCCACTTGCAAAGAGTCAGTGAAACGATCAGGACAGTGTCAGATCTTCAACCACCACCGACAACACATGAACTCCAGTGTGATAAAGAGAGAAGTCGATCGGCCCATACCAAGTCGATTCCAATCTCCCACGATCGCCAGCATCCTTTCGATGAGCAGGTCTTCATTGACATCTCTCTTGCATCACGACAGATCTTCATGGGCATCTCTCACCTCTTTGACGGCCATCAGCAAAATCCGCCACCAACTTGTTTATCGCGTAGGAGGCCATAAGCAAAATCCACCACCAGTTTGTTTGTCTCTCAGAAGCAACATGTCCAATTATCAATCGCCGCAGTCCACCCCCTGGTCAGGGAAGCAGGATATCCCAACGACATCTCCATATCGAAGACCGGCGAGCGAAGCCCCCGATCAGTTTTGTACGATATGTTGGCGGCGCTCAGATCCCGCCCTCCATTCGTCCCCACTTCAACAACTTTCCTCCCTCAGCTTGGCAAGGATTCCTGACGCCACGTCAGGCGAGACTAGTATCAGCTAGAAGTCATTCAACCACCACCAACAGCATATGAGCTCTAGTGTGATAAAGAGAGAAGCTGATTGACCCATACCAAGTCGATTCCAATCTCCCACGATCACCAACATCCTTTCGATGAGCAGGTCTTCATTGACATCTCTCTTGCATCACGACAGATCTTCATGGACATCTCTCACCTCTTTGACGGCCATCAGCAAAAGAGAACAAAAAAAGAAAAGCAAAGGGGAAGGAAAGGGAGAGAAAAAAAAAAGTCTAAGTTGAACTACCGGTCCCTCAACATTGAAGGACCGGTCCCCCGCTGTAGCACTGCTTTACTCCAACTGCCTTCTCCCGAAACAAAGAGGCTCGGTAGCTCAAAAGCCTTTCTAACATTTTGACGTGTCTCCTTCTCCACTCCTATTAGAGACGACAAGTAGTCTCAGTTATGGGTTGTGGTCATTGAAACATGGTGAAGACCGAGACCTAACTCTTGGTCGATCCCGGTGACGAAAGCAGAAGTCTTGTCTTAGTCTCTATCCGAAAATCTGCATATCAGAGGCCCTAATGGTAGTTTGTTTAAGGTCGACTCGGCTCAAAATATTTTTTGGCGAGCGTGGATTGAGAGTGAGATCGTCACGATAAAGGATCTGTGGGTGCGGTACTAGGAGTCTGCATCTCATAATTGAAGTTCAAATTAGTTCTTTGGCATCTTAAAAAACAAGTGGTTAGGAGGAATGATCCTATTGCGTCTATTACAGGCAGCTGGAAAGATCTTCTTTTCTCAATCTTAGCAGACCCTGTAGCCACTTGGTACAAGGAAGAACCCTCAAATCCTTCGAGGGAATGAAAATTGGTAAGGATAGAAGAGGATGGGCGGCGTATAATTCAGGCCTGGGATGTCGAGCAAGACACTTTGTCCCTTGACTCAAAATCGGAAGCATAACCTTAGGTAGGCTCGTCCCTATGCCAGATAAGAGTGTTATCACAAGCCTTTCCGAACAGGTACACAACCTACACATTGTTCGCAGATGGAAGACCAATCAAGTGCTTTAAATTGGACTCGGATCTGTGTCAATGGTGGGCAAAAAGGAGGCAGGAGGAGAATGTAGGGCTTACGACCTATACTCAGTCAATTGGATACAATCATATGCCTCATGTGGAACATCCTTTGGTTGTTGCTCGTCATAGATGGCCACAGTTGCTAGAAGTGGACCCTGTTAAGGATTGATTCCTCTCTGAAATCCTGCTGGAAAGAACTGAAGTTGATTCCATGCAAAAGGCAAGCTCCCATCCTGTGGCTGGTCTCATTAACTACCACCTCAACTGCAATATGGTTCGTTGAAAGGGGAATGAAGCAGGAGTTGACGTGTATTCAACGCCAATGGAATTTTGAATCCTTTGTCAACCTGTGGTGGGATTGCCCTTGTCACGTCGCATTTGGGAGTGGATTGCAAAAAATTGGACCATAATATCAGGTTTAGCTTTTCAGTGGAACGAAGATTGGACGCTGCTGGGAGGAGTTCCGAGACACTACAAGATAGGAAAGGTTGGGTTTATGTGGCTCAAGTTTTTCAGGCCTGTGGCTTTCAAACAATTTGGCAGACCAGTTCGAGGGCAAGTAGTGGACAAACAAACAGATCCGCTCCTCCGTCACTTCATCACTACGTCGACAACTCTTGATGGACTGGCGTGGGAAGGTATTTGAAGCTCCTTATTCTAGCAGTGGCACCCGGTGGTTCAAGAAAACAAGCGGTGGAGCAATGGCAATGATGGATGTGGATGGGAGGATCTTGACCCATGGCTCTACTGCACTTAATTTGTTGGGGGAACTGTTTTTTCTGACTTTTCGACAGAGAGATAGACTCTGAGGTGTCAAGGCGAGTATTAACACCACTCATCGCATTAGATGAGATGGTTTACAGATAGGTTGGGAGTAGGAATTTCAGACTAGCTTGTTAGGAGGGCAGTTTGGTGGTTGTAAGCGAAACCTGTCGCGCTCGATTTCTGACCTGTCTCAATAGGCAGGTGGTTGGCATTCCGAGGAGGGAACGCGCAGGATTCCTTAGGATCTCTTATCCCAACCCTGCTTTAGGAGGCTGAAGGGGTTGGTAGCTTAGGCAGCATGACTTAGCGGATGTAGTTTCAGGATAGCATCAAACCACTAGTACCTTTGCCATGTGGGAAAATGGTGGGCCTCGGGTGGGCCTCCGACCTTTTCTGAGGCCGAAACGAAACAACGGTCCCCGGTCCAATTTATCAATGGTGGCCGTCGTTGGGCCCGACCCCCGAATTTTTAGGAGTTTGGAAAAACTGCCACTTTTCCCTATTTTCCCAACACTGGCGGAGGTACGAGTGGTTTAAACCACCAGTACACAGCCCCAGCCTTGCAGTCAGAAACTTGTCGCCATAAGAAAACGAGGTCGAAACGTCAAACGTTGCGCCCACCGTTGATAAATTAGATCGGTGGTCGCGGTTTCGTTTCGCGCCTCCAGAATTTGAGGTGTCAGGCCCGCGGCCCAGGTGCCCATGTACTGGTGCTTAATTTTCTGCCTGTAGTACATAGGAGGTGTTGCTTAAGCTAGAGTTACTTTCTTTCGGTTTGTGACGTTCTGCAAGTCTTGTGGCTGGGTTGTTGGTGGGTTTTGGTTTGTTCGGCTTTTAGGCCGTGTGGCCTTGTTGTTGGTGGGTTTTGGTTTGTTCAGCTTTTCAGTCCTTGTGCTTGTTGTTTTTTCTGTAGGGTTGTGGCTAATCAAGGACGCATTCTAGTTTTGGCTTTTCTTGCTCCTGGATTATTTGGCCAACGCCTACACCTAAGCTGGGTAATGGTCCCATAACTGTTTCCGGGTTGTTTGTGGAGGGATTCCCGACCTCCCCCTTTTTTGTCTAGAATATGAATGAGCAGGGGCTAGTGGGTTCGAGGCACTGCGAGACTATAGTGCAATTTTTATTTTTTGGTCCTAAATAAAAACAGAAGGGGAAATTTTGAAATGCCCTCCGATTGTCAATGGTCTGGCCACACTCTGCCCAGACAAGTCCCAAGCCATACGAGACCTTCTTAGGGGGGTGGAAGGACGAAGTTGGCCAGATGTAGTTTGCGTCCAAGAAACACACCTGACAGATTCCCCCAATCACAACAAGGCACACAAGGCGGTCTGGCCACACTAGGCTTTTAGGGCACATGCACCACGACCCGCAAGTGCAGGGACGACAATATGGATTCCCCCAAACTCCCGACTAGAGGTGTTACACTGGGAAGGGGACAAGGAGGAGGGTCGTTGGGTCTCAGTGTTGGGGGCGTTGGAACTAGAACTTGTGTGCATCTTTTGTATCTATGCCCCGAATACCACGACGGAACGCGAGGAATTCTTCCGAAGAATCCAAGTCAAGATACCGCAAGGCATCCCCATCATCCTTGCGGGGGATTTTAACGCAGCACCGGATCGTTGGCAGGTTCTCCCATCCACTTTACAACAGGTGGAGGAAGATGAGGGCATGATCTAATAATGACCCGACCAGACTCTCCAAGTTCAGGATCAACCTTATTCTCATCTCGGAGGACTTGGCGGGAAGACTAACATTAGCGGTCATTCTCCCGCCTAGCCCCTACCTTGGGCTGGATTATAAGATGTGCATGACAGCGTTAACTTTCCGCAAGCGGCCGGACCAAGGCCCGGGCTTTTACAAGCTAAATACCTCTTTGCTCCATCTCAAATTGTTTCAGCAATACTTAACTCAGGTTTGGGGATACTGGAAAGAACGCTACTTTGAAGTAGATAGGATTCTGACATGGTTCAATAATGGCCTGATTTTTTTGGCCAAAAAATGCAATGAGTTCTTTAAACAACTAGCCAAACAGCGAAACCGACACGAAATGGATTTGCTTAGTCAACTCCAAAAGAAGGAACAGCAACCAACATGACAAGACTTTGATCACTACGTACAATCCATACAGACAATAAAAGCCCAGTTACTGCAACAAGCTCAATACCGATGGCAAGGTGCTCGGATCCGCGGTAAACTCTCTCATTACACTACCGAAGGCTCAATGGACACAAAGTTTTCCAGCCTTGCCCGGGCTAGAGCCAAACGCACGGTCGTAGAGGTGTTGTATGGATCGGGAGGGCCCGATACTCACCCAATTGTCACAACTGCAGGATGTGTTAAAATTGCCCGAGACTTCTTCAAGGATCTTTTTCAACCCATATTCCTGTTACTGAGGAGCAGACCCGTCGGAAACAAATCGAGGACTTTCTTCGTCCTATTGACAGGTCTCTCTCCCCCGAACAGAAGGAGCGGCTTGAAGCTCCCCTGACCAAGGAAGAGATATGGACAACCCTCCTACAAATGGATGAGGAAAAAAAAAACGGGTTGGATGACCTACCGAAGGAATTATGAGAAACTATATGGGATTGTATGAATCCTGATCTTATGGAATATTATAATGAGGTATGGCGCACAGGGGACATGGGGGAGTTAGTTGGCCAAGGGGTATTGTCCCTTCTATATAAAAAAGGGGACAAGTTCAACATATGAAACTACAGACCTATTACCCTTTTGACCTTCACCTATAAAATGCTCGCCAAGGCTCTGGCAAATAGAATGATCCCAATGTTGGAGGGGGTGATCCATCCATCACAAACAGGGTTCATGCAGCACAGACAAATTTACGAAAATATTTTTTTGGTTAATGAGGTGCTGCAGCTGTCCCGACAATCTAAGCAGAATGCAGCCCTCATTTTTATTGACTTTGAGAAAGCCTATGATCACGTTGACTGACTCTTTCTAGATGCAAGCCTGGAAAAAATGAACTTTGGGTCAGTCTTCCGTAGATGGATACGTATTCTTCACCATAATGCAACCACGAGGGTTCAAATAAACGGGACCCAAGCCCCCCCGATTAAGTTGGAACGCCAAGGTGACCCTATAACGCCCTTCCTCTTTCTCATTATTATGGAAGCCTTATCAGCTAACCTCCGGGTTAATAAGAACATTAAAAAAATCCAGATTTCACAAATCCCTGAGGACGCAGTCCTGATATGCTCGCTATTCGCAGATGACCTCACCATCATAGTGGATGCCACACAAGAGAATATGATGGAGATTCGACATCTAATGGACAAATTTGCCCACATAGCTGACATGGCGGTGAATTGGGGGAGTGAAACTCAGGGGTGGTAGATCCACTATCAAGGCGGTCGACCGCCCGACTCCCCCAACATACATTGGCTCCCCTTGCAGGCCCTTGTCAGAGTCCTAGGGGTATCATTGAGAGCCCAGGGTCGCCCTCCGTCAAATGACGACTGGATCTCGGCACCAGCTTTAGCCAAGCTGTCTGATTGGCGTCACAAGCATACCTCCATCTTTGGTCGGACGCTAGCCATTAATAATGTAGTGTTCGCTACGTTGTGGTATAAATCGGTGCTCTGGCCCTTGAGCAAGACTGTTTTTCAACCGCTTAGAGTCAGGGTGGCAGCCTTCCCATGGAGAGGAGATGATGAACGAGCTAACGTCATCAGTAGGGTAGCATGGGACTCAGTCATACAACCCAAAAGGGCGGGAGGTCTGGGCATTATCGATCCCACAACACAAGTCAACGCCCTCCATCTTAAGTGGTTGAAGACGCTAATCTTCTCAAACGATAGTCCTTGGCAAACTCTGGCCCTGGAACATATTGTCCGGTTGGCCCCACCAGCTCCACCAGAGGTTAGCCCACTCACATGGATAGAGGACCGCTACTGGTCAATTCGGCGCAAGATCCGGGGTCAAGTAGAGGATCAATTTTGGCCATAATTGTTAAAAAGTTGGCGCAGGCTCCCCCCCTTCAAGAAACAATCACCAGAACAATGGGAGGAAGTATGCCGACAACCGTTGTTCGGTAGTCGGTGGATTACCCCTCATCATGGGCAGGTATTGAACAGTTCAGCAGCCCCCTGGAAGGGGTGGGTGAAGAATAGGGTACTTCGTGTAGGGCACGTATGGGACCAGGGGAGGAAAAACTGAAAAACAGCAGCCAAGCTGCAAGGTACCCTTAGGTATTGTCACCATACGGAGCAACACTTGGAAACAATCATCGAAGCAATTCCTCTGGAGTGGTACAGGGTGCTTAATCATGGCCCCACCTTGAAGGAAGGAGATTGGGTTGCTTATTTAGGAGATATGTCACGGATAGGCCAGATTCACAGAGTGTGGACATCCGATGTTCTGGTGTAACACTTCACAATCGGGCCAGGGGGGAGGCTTAGCGGCTCTCGCAATCCTTTCGAATGGATGGAGAAAGCCGATGTCTTTCGAGTATGAGTGTTGTGTGAGGATCAGGATTTTTAAGTTTTTCTTCCCCAAACACCGATACAGGAACTGGCTATTGACCCCGAGGAATGGAAATGGCAGACGGCCCGAGGGGCAGCAGCGGCAATGGGTAAAAAATTACACCTAAACACTATGTCTGTCAGAACCATGTATAGGATGCTGAGGCCCAAAAGGGTATTAAGGGACCGAATCAATGATAGATGGGCCCAACACCTGAATGTGGATCGATCTCTTCTCACACCCATTAAGTGGTTTAATGGAACGAAAACTAGGCCAACAAAAATCACGCCATTACAATGGCAGATTGCCCATCGCTGCCTGCAAACAAACGCCTGGCTGATCGACCACACACACTTGGAACAAAAGGGGAAAGCACATCCATGGTGCCACCGATGCTTGGCTGCATTCCCAATGCAAAAAAGGAACGAAACTATCGAACACATCGTTATGCAATGCCCGGTGTCAGTGCTGACGTGGCGATGGTGGGACCGCATTTGGAGGAAAGTGATGCCCGACCTTCCCTGGCCATGGTCTTGGCAAGCCATATTGGCTGGACACTGTCCGGCAATGGAAAGCGCCCCCTCCTACGTGAGTAACCTATCGCTGCCTTCTTGTCTTAGAGGGGGTTAAGATCGAGGGCCCTGAACTGACAAGGCAGATAAAGGAACTAGTGCAATTGGAATTGACACATAGGTGGAGGGACCTTAAGCTGCAATTAGATATTTTTCAGACAAACCGGGATTTAAAGAGGGCAATTACGGAGTTCTGTAGGGAATGGTTGGGCGGGCAACGAGGTGGATGGATGGCTCAGATTGAGTGGACAGGGTATCGGGGCGTTGTGTCAGAGAAAGAAACAGAAAAAGAAATTCCCAAGGATTATAGACTCCTCTTTAATGACTCGATCAACATTGATCCAACCGTCCCGATGAGGCCCCCATCTAATTTCCCGGATTTGTTCCCCCCTCAACCCCTGGCCCTGATGGAAGTTATCACATAACTCGGATGCAAGAGGGTGACATGACAAGATCTCGACAAGATTGCAACAAGACTGGACCAGTGGACCAAATGAGTCTGAGATAAGCCTCCCCGGTGCCCGCCGGGTGTTGCTTGTCGAAGGCCCCTCCAAAAATCATCAGATGTTCATAAGCCGTGCCGGAGTGGACTGAATAAACTTGTTCTCAACAAATAGTCAAAGATAGGTGGAGGGAGGAACTAGTGTGTAGCAGCAGGTATCTGGCGTCGGGTTCAAGGCGAAGAGGTTCCCCCCTCCCCCTTTTTTTTTCCTGCTCAGTCAATCCCCTTGACTCCAGGGTAATCAATGCTGGCAGGATCCTCTTACATTGTTCTTCGGATATACTTTAACTTCAATCTGTATATGGGACGGTGGACCCGTTTTCCAGCAGGTGATGCTCCCCACCAATGGATGGAGACTCTTCCTAGGTGCTAGTGGTGTCTGCTCTTATCAGCATCACTAACAC
>BFEA01000319.1:20635-31060 GCA_003427395.1 Chara braunii | reverse complement strand
CGCGGCGAACTCGCCGCCCCTCTCTCTCTCTCTCAGCGCGCGCGGTTTCAACTTTTTGTCCGTTCGGTTTTTTTTTTCGTTTGTGTATTTGTTTTTTTTCCCCCCTTCTTTCTCTTTTTTTGTTTTCTCAAGTGTGTCTTTCCTAGGGAAGCGGAGCCCGGCCTTCGTGCAGCGATCGGGCCTTCCCTTGGCCGACCCCCCTAGGGCTGCGGCGCGTATACGGGAGTGCCCGTGGCCGATAGCTGAGCGAGGTACTGGTGGTTTAACCAGGGCTGAAAAGTGGGGGTCCCTGTTAACCGCTTGTGATAGTATGGGCACAGAGTCTGCTGTCAATAATACTTTTTTTTATTATTCTTTTTTTTTTTCAAACACAGTTCGAGCTGATTCTAGGGATGCTGATTGGAGCAGACACCACTAGCACCCCCGGAGAGGCTCCATCTATTGGTGGGGAGCAGCACCTGTTGGAAACCAGGTCCAGTGTCCCTTTGAACATTGTAATTGTGGCATAACTCCCTGTCAGCATTGATTACCGTGGTCCTCACGGGATTATTAAGCAGGGGCGGAGGTGGCTGGGATGGGGACCAACGCCTTGGGCCTGGGGGGCGACGGGCACCATGGCATTAGGGCCATCCCTCCCCCCCTTGTGGAGAATAATGAGACAAAACTGAGTGAGCTCTGCTGATGCCCGAGTAGTCTGTGTCCAGACCCCTTGTTGCAGGATTTCCACCATTGCCAGCGGGTGAGGAGGGAAGGGGTCCCCGAAGTCCTGCGCCGGTCTGAGTGGGAACCCTGGATCAATATCCGTTCATTCATGAAACTGAAGCCTGTAGTCCCGCTTCATCTCTGTATGAGGATCTTCTTCCTCTGCCTTATGTTGATCCATCTGTTCATCTTCCGACCACATCACCTTGGCTGTCCAGCCTCCCCTCTTCCCTCCTAGCCATCCTTCGCAGAAACGGGAAATGATCCGGTCCGCATCCCTTCTAAAATGCACAATCTCCAATTTCTCCTTCACCTCCTGCCAACAGGTGGTAGTCTCGGCCTGCACTAGTTGCTTGAGCTGTTCTGTGGCCTCCCCCTCCTCCACCCTGGCTTCCTCCATTTCCAGCACACACCTCCTCCACCATATTACCCATAGTATGGATCTTCTTCCAAGGCGGAAGAGGTTCCAAGCGCATTCGTCTTCTGTGAAATGTTGACAGTGCCCTAGTAGAATCGCTCTCCAGTCCCAAGGCCAGGGTATAGTCTGGAAACATCTGCCGCCATATTCTATCCCACCACCGCCACAACAATACCGAAGATGGGCACTGCATCAAGACATGCTCGATTGTCTTTGCTTTCTTCTGTGGGGGAAACTGGATACACACCCTCGGCACCATGGCAGAGCACGGCCTTGCTGCTCCAACCGGGTATGGTCAATCAGCCAATCATTGGTGAGTAGGCAACGGTGTGCTATTTGCCATTGTAATGAGGAGATCTTGGCTGGTCTCAACTTATAGTCTTGGAACCATCGGATCGATCTTAGCCGGCCCCTGTCTACGTTAAGCTGACACTGCCACCTATCCTCCACCACATCCCGAAGGTGTCTCCTGGTCCGCATCATCTTGTACGCGGTTTTTGCCTTCAGGTTGGCTAGCTGCACCTCCCTCCAAGGCCTCCCCCTTCCTTGGGCTATCATATTGCCCCGCCTCCACCTCCATTCCTCAGGGTCCAGAGGTAATTCTGCAATCGAAGACCGCGATCCGAACGCCCTCCACCCCGTGTTCTCTTCTAGAACCTTGATACGGAAGACCCCCTTTTTTTCCTGCCACTCAAAAGGTTGCCTTCTGCCAGCTAAGTGGTCATCCCTCCCTAGCGCAAAGTACTATATCAACGCCTCCTTCCACCCCACCAGGTGAACCCGTCCCACCTTGTCCCTCGACCCAGCCAGTCCTACCCAGTCCCCTTCCTCCAAGCGAGGCCCTCTTCTCAGAGTGGTGTACCATGCCAACAGGAGGCTCTCTATCAGTTCCTCCAATACTTCCTGAGTCTGGTGGCAATAGCACAACCACCCTTTCGTTCTTTCCATGCCCTTCCAGTCTCCGGCTTCCACATCCCACAGGTCCCCCACCCGTAGCACCCTATGCCTCACCCATCTTATCCATGGGGGGTCAAAACTGCATCTCAATTGCCCATGGGAGTCAGTGATCCACTTATTACCGAAGAGGGGCTGCCTAAAGACTTCCTCCCACCTATCTGGCATCTGCCTGGAGGGTAATGGGAGTTTCCTCCAAGCTTTTAGGAGACGCGGCCAAAACTCTTCCACTGGCTCCCCATTCCTATGTTTTCGCAGAATGCGCCAAAATCTATCGTCGAGCCACACCAACGGGTCAATTTCAAGGTGGGTTTCTGGGGCGAGGTCTGCTATCTGTGTTAGAGCTAGCGGGGACTAGGGAGAGGAGGGCTCAAAGATCAGAATCTGAATCCAACGCATGCCGAGGGCCTAGAGTTTCGTGGCAGGGTCTATGATCCCTAGGGCCCCCCCCATCCTTAGGCTGGATTATCGAATCCCACGCTACCCGACTGATTGCGTGCGGTGCTCTGTTGTTATCTGTCCACAGGAAGGCTGCAAGCTGCCTCTTGAGGGCCTTAAGCCCGAGTTGAGGCCACAACACCGACTTATACCATAGAGTAGCCAGCACTACATTGTTAATCACCAGGGCCCGTCCGAACAGTGACGTATGCTTATTATCCCATCCTTGTAGCTTAGCCTGTGTGGGGGAGGTGATTCATTCATCATTTGTAGCGGGTTCCCCCCCGCGACAGTTATTGACGCCCCCAGCACGTGCAGGGGAGCCTCCGGGGCTAACCATGAAATACGCGGGGTTTTGGGGGTCTACCCCCTTGATGATGGAGCCATCACCCTACTGTCTTTTGTCCGCAGTTTACGATCATGTCAGACAGGTGGCAAAAACGATCCATGAAGGCTTGTATTTCCTCCATATTGCCTAGACATGTCTCCATCAGGATGGTCAGATCATTGTTACGATCCTGGCCATTCCCAAAGTGCAAATTCACAATGAAAGACAATGTCACCCAATTGCGAAAGAAATGCAAGCACTTGCAAAGAGATAGAGACCGAAGAAGAGAGAAAGAAGAAGAAGAAGAAGAAGAAGAAGAAGAAGAAGAAGAAGAAGAAGATGTACACCAGCAAGACCAATGACAAATCCCCCTTCTCTCTCCACCTTCCTCCTCCTCCTTCACTTCGCCAATCTTATTCTTCTTTCGATAATAATAATAACGATGAGTGGATGAACCAGAATCAATGTCCGAAGTTCCCTCTTATTGGTGGCATCACAATAGGTCCACCATAGCTATGGCTTCACCCCCGTCTTCCACCTCTCACATGCATAGGCTATGGCGGACTACTGAGGGCCCTGCCCTCCTGTACAAAGGACAACGCAAAGCAGCTATGTCGCTGCACTCCTGTCCAAAGGACAACCCAAAGCAGCTATGCCGCTGCTGACTAAGCTGCCATGCCTGACTCTGCCTCGAGCTTCCTTGGTGCGGCACTACCCCAACTGGGGCCTTCAAGATGCAGCGCCCAACAAGGTGATGAAGATGGTGTCCACCCTAGCCAGGTAGGTACCTCGCCACTCTCCTCCTTCGCCCCCTTCTTCCTCCTCCTCAGGATGGGCTGCTCGCCATAGCCAGGCTGAGCGCCCAGTTGCTCGTCACCTCCAGGCAGCGCTGCCCAAGTCCAACGCTTAGCTCCAGCAGCATGTCGCCAATCCTTACATACCGCAAATGAGGAGGAGCTGCTTGCTCCTCCAGAAGATATAGCGGCCTACTGACCTCTTGGGCGGTGACTTCCTAGGCCGAGCGGCCTCCCAACAACCGGTACCTCCTCCCTTTCGGAGGGAAACATCATTGCAGGCTCTGCTATCGTCTGGACAGGCCCTAGACTCGGGCTACTTGGACTGGTACCGGCCTAACCTACCGCTACTGGGCCTCTACAAATGCCAACTTTTTGTCTTCTTCTGCTCCGCCTCCAGTACCCGACACTTCTACCACTACTTGAGTGGTACCGCCCTACCTGCTACTTGAGTGTTTTTCCCGCTGTGTCGCGGGCCTACCCCCGCTACTTGAGTGTTTTCCCCGCTGCAACCCTCAAAGTCACGGCCACAGGTAAGTACCGGCCCTGCAGGGCCTTTCAACCAACAAGTACCCTTGCGGGTCACACACACACTCAGCCGACAAGCACTCAGACAGGCACGCAAACCAGCAGGCACGCACACAGACACAAACTTGGAAACCACAACAGAATGCGAAAATCTCAGCAAGGCATTCATTCCAGCGGCAAATCCCAGAAATCAGTAGTGTTCTCAGTTTGTGTTTTGGCGGGTCATTACACTACCCCCCTCTCAAGCGCGAGGTCCTTTCGAGCGAGTCACTCATTCAGAGTCGGCACAAAATGCGTCGTAGGCGTAGATCAAAAAGAGAGATTTAGTAAGACCGTGAGGAGTGAGTTTCGTAGAAAACTTAGCAGTCTGTTCTTCAACGATCTGTCATTCATAAGCGTTAACAACACGGGGAACATTCTTTAGCAGCTCTTTTCGGTCGATCCAGAAGAACTCGTTCAACAAGTGATAGAGGAAGTGAACCTTGTATTGTTTGGTCCTCCCTTTTCCTTCATGGGAAACGATTCTGTCTATCTCATGGCCGCCGTCGATAGGACGAGGTATCATAGGATCTCGGAAGGGAAAAGTCTCATCATCGATGTGTGAAAACGGTTCGAACGCGTGAATGACCGGATATGTGCGCAGATGTGGAGGCACGTCAATCACATACGAAGGGCCAAAATCATCCCCAAGCACCTGTAGAACCTGCCAAGGGCCATAGTACAATGGAATAAGCTTACGTGATACGCCCTCTTCGTAAAAAAACTCTGACATTTTGACCCTAACATAACTTCCTACTTTGAAGTTCCCTTCTTGCGTGACTTGTTAGCATGTTTAATCATGGCATGCCGACGCTTGTTCATTGCTGCAATAGCATCTTTGAGCAACCGTGCATACTTGGCATTGTAGCCAGGCATGCCGGGTGTTAGACCAGGTGACCGTTCAGGGAGCAGATAGGAGAGAGGATTGTGCAACTGCCATCCGTATTGCAACTGATTCGGTGTCATGCCAATTGCAGAGTGAATGGAGTTGTTGTACAACCCCTTCACTTTGTGTAACTCCTTGTCCCACGTGTTCTGATCTGGAACAATTAACGCGGGAAGTAGTTGAATGACAGTCCGGTTGATTTCCTCGGCCAATCCATTGGCTTCGGGGTGTCGACCAGAAGTCTTGTCGAGTTTAATGTCATAGATCTGAGAAGTGAAGTCCTTCCAATCTCTATTAATGAATCTGGTGTCTCGATCACTCACAACAGTTTTCGGGTGGCCAAACTGCAGAACGTACTGCTGATGAAATTCTTCGATCACAAGCTCAGTTGGGGCATGGGGAGGGAAAGGAATCAAATTCATAAATTTGGAAAAACAAACCACGATGACCATGACTTGTGAATTTCCTCCCTCACTCACCTTTCCTATGTCCGTGAAGTGGATGGAAATCGACTCACCGGGTCCATTAGGAATGGGAGGGGTTTCAACAGGCCATAAGGCTTATGCCTATGGACCTTGGTCCTTTGGCAAACTTGACATTCAATAGTAAAATTTTGAGTTGATCCCTTCATTCCCGGCCAATCAAACTGCTGCAAAAGACTTTTATAAGTCTTCCGAAAGCCGAAGTGTCCACTCCGACCATGTGCCAAATCCAAGAAATGAGTCCGGAGAGGCGCATGGTTAGGTGCACACAAACGAGCAAACTTCCCATGCCGGTGGAATACAAGACCCTCACATTCATGAAAATCAGGCCGACTGCTAGGGTTAGCCTTGAGCTGCTCAAGGATGGGGCTAAGGTTCGGATCCTTGGCAGTGTGTTCGACCAGATCCTCCTTCAGTTTCCTTCGGAGGTCATACGAGCTCACAAGGCAAGTCAAAAACTCAGGATGACGCGACAAAGCATCAACAACACGATTATAACAACCTTTCTTATGCTTCAGTTCAAATTTGTAAACATCAATGTCATGCAACCAGCGGGTCAGCGTCAGAGAGAGATCGGTTTGCGTCTTAATCCACTGCAAGCTCTGATGATTTGAGTAGACCTTGAAGTAGCGACCCAAGAGGTAATGCTTTCAATGTGTGAGCGCCTCTTGCAAGGCATAGAGCTCACGCATATACGTGGAGGTAGCTACCTTGTGGCTGGGCATGCGTTTGCTGTAATACTCGAGCGGACGCAGGCCATCGCCATCATCTTGTTGCAGCACTGCACCAATCCCATATTGGCTCACCTCCGTAGTAACTACGAACGCAAGGTTGGGATCCGCAATGCGGAGCACATGATGACTTATCAAAGCCTCAAGGCTTGGAACGCAGTCTCGCATTTCTCACACCGCGCATAGGCAACATTTTTGCTTGTTAGTCTCGAGAGTGGGTGAGCAATGACATAAAATTTGGGCACAAACTTCCGGTAATACGAAGCCAAACCAAGAAAAGAACGCAGTTCGCGTATATTCGCCGGTTGAGGCCACTTTTGTATGGAGAGACGGTTAACGGGGGCCCAAATATTCGCCATTTTTGTTGGCAATTGCGGTGCGAATTTCATCAAAATTTTTAAAAGCAAACGATATGAGACCATAGTGCAAACATTAAAAAAGGAAACATGCCGAAAAAAACAAAAAAAGCAACAAAAAAACACTATGAAACCCTAACACAACGAAAGTGTCCGAGTCAAAATGAAGCGTCCAACGAATCCAACAAAGTGCCAACTTTTTCATTATTGATCCAAATATGTCAAAACTGCACACATGACGTACCCTACGGTTAACGGGGACCCAAATATTTGCCATTTTTGTTGGCAATTGCGGTGCGAATTTCATCAAAAAATTTAAAAACAAACGATATGAGACCATAGTGCAAACATGAAAAAAGGAAACAGGCAAAAAAAACCGAAAAAAAAAAACAAAAAAAACACTATGAAACCCTAACACAACGACACTGTCCGAGTCAAAATGAAGCGTCCAACGAATCCAACAAAATGCCTACTTCATATGACCTCAACCTTGGTTGCCTCCGGCTCAAGGCCGTTTGCAGACAATCGGTGCCCAAGATAGATGACGTTGTCCCTTCCAAATTCAGATTTCTCTAAGTTGAGGTGCAACTGTGCTTCCTTGAGGACTTGCAAAACCTCCTCAAGGTGCTTGATGTGCTCTTCCATGGACTTGCTGAAAATCAGGATGTCGTCAAGGTAAACAACAACAAACCTGTTGAGTTGATGGCGGAGAACCTTGTGCATGAGGCACTGAAATGTGGCTGGTGCATTCGTAAGACCGAAGGGCATAACGATGAATTCGTACAACCCATCGCGTGTTTTGAATGCAGTTTTGTGCTGGTCGCTCGGATAAACTTCAATCTGGTGGTAGCCAGACTTGAGGTCGATCTTGGAGAAGACCTTGCACCCACCTGCAGCAGCTAGCAGATCATCTATGCGAGGCAAGGGATAAACGTTTTTTCGGGTGATACGGTTTAGGCCACGATAGTCAATACACATTCGGAGTTTGCCTCCTTTCTTCGGCACAAACAGGACAGGTGCACCGAACTCAAACTCTCTTGGCCTAATCCATCCACGGTCAATCATATCGTCAATTTGTCTCCTCAACTCCTCAAACTCGCCTTGTCCCATACAATAGACGCAACCCTTTGGAGGAACACTCCCTTCTATTATCTCGATCTTGTGTTTGACCGGACGCTCAGGAACTCCACGAGGTTCATCCAGAACTTTAGGAAATCGATCTAATAGACGGCGAATGTTTGTTGGGACTTTCGGTGGAGGATCATCCTCATCAGGAGAGAGAAAATCAGATTGAGAATTTACAACGATTACAATTGAATTCGAAGTACGTGGATCAAAAGTAGACTGATTCTTTAGAGTAGACGTAGATGGAACAGAAGTAGAGATAGTAGAAGTATAATTATTTTCCGAGGTAGAAAATGCAACAAAGGTAGAAGGCACATGGAGAGGCTTCACAAAAGCTACATGCATGTGCTTAGCTTCCTTGCGCCCGCGCACCGATTTGCAGAATTTGTTTGCACTCAAAGGAGTCACGGGGGACTCGCGCATCTCGTCCAATAGAACGGTACGCTCATTCCCCTTTGCATCACCCACCACGAACCGAGTATCCGCCCACGTGGTCCTTAGACAATGAGCCTTTAACCAGGCTAAGCCAATGACCACGTCAAAATGACACTTGTCCAGGATGTAGAAGTTCAACTCATGTGTGACAATGCGATCCTTGTCAAAGGTGACGCGCACACCTTTGACAACATGTGTTGAGGTGACAACCTCTTGGTTGCCTACCTGGGTCTGGCAAGGGTTCTGCAATTCCACTTGCTTCATTCCCAGGCCCGCCTTACGAATCCCGTTAGGAGAAAATAAGTTAGTCATTGAGCCATTATCAATCAGCACACGGATGTATCGACGGTTAATGAACAACTTAAAGAAGATCAGTTCCACACTCCCTTGAACACGGCGTTGCTGCTTGAGCTGCAGCCAATGTTCCCGGTGAGAGTGGAAGTTGAGTTCCTTAGTCTCCTCCCAAGGCTCAGTGTAAAGTACTTGGACTGCAACAACCTTGGATTCAGCATCAGTCCGGGCTTCAAGAGCAGGTTGTTGATCAGATTCAGGCTCCTTGGATGGGCCTGCAGCTGACTGTTCAGCTTCCCTTGTTGTAGAGAGTGCTGATAACTCTTCTACGCCCTTTGCCTGTTTCCCTGCAGGCGATAACATTCCTGCACAGCGTGCCCAAGCTTTTGATAATGCAAGCACACGTGCAGTTTGGATCTTCTCTCCCATTCCTTTTGACTAATGCGGAGGGCTTCCCAAGGCTTGGTGGAAGCATCCTCCGGTTTCTCAGGGATCTTTGCATTCTTGGGGAGGTGTGCTATAGTTCCCCTACCCGAACCACGGTTAGGCCCCTTGCTTGAAGTAGTGTCTTTAAAGGCATTGCATTTCTCTTCGGTATTCATGTCAGACTCAAGGGCTGATGTAGAACAGCCCACGTCAGAGTCCGACTCTAGATCGTCATCTAGAGACAGATCATCCGCATAGGACTGATCCTCAGCCTCCCGATGTTCATGCAGGGCAAGCTAGTTGCTGCTTCCGTACCGCTTGCGTCGTGAGGTTTTACCTGCAGCGGGTGTCTTCGCACGCCTGGCGAGGTCCTTGGCTTCTAGGTTGACTAGATCCGTCAGTAGCTCACGCCAGGTCGTATGGTCCTTGAGTCATAGCCGGGAGATAGTGTCTTCAGGGGCCACTCCCATCACTACATCGATGCAAGACACGTCAGTCCATCCCAGGTTTGGAGTGATGAACAGACCAGTCAAGTGCTGTTCCAAAGCCTGCATGGAAGTCCTCCACTTTTGGCCCTTGAGGGCCTCAAGCTTTAGCCTTGCCTTGAGCACAACGTGCTTTATCTTGATACAACGCAATGAGGAGGTCCTCAAGAATACGTACAAGAGTTACTTTCAATCACTCAGTTAGGTCAATCCTCTCATAATCTGCAGTAACAGCTTGGAGTTCTATGAAACTCCGTATGGCGGGCTCAATATTTGTGCCCATGATCATGCTTCGGTCTTCCTGCGGTGTACCTCGAAGTATGAGCGCATGGAGCTGATCCAAGAGGTGATGTTCCCCTTCCCGTCGTACTTGGACGGCAGTGTGGCCGCCCTCTTGTCCATTACGGGACCGCTGTATTGTACGCCAGTAAGAACTGCGGCGTTTTGGGCTGATGTTCCTGCATTTGGGACTGGGACCAGTGCAGAACTGCCGGCGCTGCCGCTTGAGGAGCTGGCACCGGTTCCTGCGCTCGTCACAGTTCCACTTGCTCTCTGCATGAGGACTGTGTTAGGGTGAGAAACTGGGACTGCAGCGGGACGAGGATTAGGAGGACGGGGGGCAGCCAGTTGGGACTGTTTGAGGCTGACTATCTCAGCTTGCAGCTCTTGGTTCCGCTGCTCTAGAGTTGTCACATGGGACTCCAGATCTTCCAAGGTCCGCAGTCGAACCAAGGCTGCTACGACAGCAGCTAGCTTCTCTTGGAACTGGGTATCACTAGACTCCGGAACCTCGAGGAGAGCCACTTGGGTAGCAATTCTTGTGGCTTTGGCTGCTGTGAAACGGTATTCACCAGTTCGAAGTAGCTGATGTAGGACCCAGGGTTCGATCCCTAGTTCCCCAACTTACCTGTGTACAATATCTGTGACAACTTGAAGAATTGAACCTGCGACCTGTTGAACCGCCAGTGGTAAGTAGGTCTGTCGTAGGTCTTTAGGTAGCCAGGATT
>BFEA01000318.1:1835649-1839609 GCA_003427395.1 Chara braunii | reverse complement strand
TCTCTCTCTCTCTCTCTCTCTCTGCCTCCTGGGTAAGTGTGGATGCGTGGATTCTGCAGACTGTTGAGGGTTCAGCCTCCTGATGAGTCGGTGAAACTCCGACAAAACAGTTTGCCACAGCCCCTTGTTTGTTGTCCTCTTCTCCCTCCCTCTCTGCCTACGCTTTACCGGCAGCTCTGTTTGACGATACATATACTCCTGTGCAGGCTGTGATTGTGACAGCGGGTGCTATACCAAGCCTTCCTCTTGGACAACTATGTTCCATTGTCTTATGCTCACATGTCAAACCGCCAGGCATTTGTTTCTCATCGTGTAGATTGGCGTGCACACCTTGAGTGGAGTACAAATTTGTATTCTGCAAGTGGCCAGTGCAACAAACAACTATGTCATCTTAACACTGTTATACAAGCAGAGCGATTTCAGCTGCAACTGTGAGGTGCTGTTCAACAACACCTCAAACCTCAAACCAGGTATGGAATGGACCACCTCGCTATTCTAGGAATGATTTATCCAATTGTTCATCTGCCTTCTGGTGACGTTTCTGATTGAAAAGGAATCCAGCATGGCATTCACACGTTCCCATACACGTGCAAATGACAAGTTGGCTTGGCTCTGCGAGAGCAATCCACACCAAACCAGATGATGAGAATACACAGCGGAAGCTCACGAAAACAAAATTACAATTGATTTCAATCAATCCTACCTTCTTCCCCCGAATACAACGTACGGTCATTATAGCTCTATTTGACCCATCTTTCAGTCTAGATATAGCTATAATGACCGTACGTTGTTTTCGGCGGAAGAAGGTAGTTGACACTCTCTCCCCAACTCAATCAGCATGCTAAGATAAGGTTTGTATTGGATTTTCTCTGTTATCTACCAGTTCCGGTACTGTATTTGGTCATTATTTGTGCATTGTCGGCAATTGGTATTTAATATTTGTAATTAAAATAATAATAATAATAATTGGTGGTGGTAATTGGTGTTTGTCGTTGGGGGGTGTTATAAATATGTCTGTAATTGGTGTTTCGATTGGTGTTTTTAATACTTTTGATTGCTCTTTGTATTAGTGTCTGTACAAGACTTAAGGGACCAGGTCCGCCAAAAAGCTACGAGTGAAAGGATCATCCCATGGGCCCTGGGCAATGATGATACCCATAAATCGCGAAATCATCCAAATTAATATTTAAAAAAAAAAATCAATTTGACTGGCATAGCTGGACTTTTGTGTATTTGTTTGAATGTGTATGTTGCTGGCTTTTTGTAATTGGTGTTTGTAATGGGTGTTCGGCTTGTGATTGGCGTTTGTAATCGGTGTTTGTAATGGGTGTTGTTCGCATTAGTGTTAGTGATAACTTCGTACAGATAGGAGTGAAAGGATTAACTACTGTTGCTGGCCTTGTGTGTGTGGAAATGTGTATGTGTGGGTGACATTGTGTTTTTTTTTCTTCTTGCAGATATCACTTCCAGCACTCGCAGGATATGCCGCCGGGATAACGGTGTACATTCTGACGCATCAGGGCCCCGAATGTCTTCAGAATGTCCTCTGTACATTACACTATCTGCCCCATTCGCCATTTTCCTGAAGCGACAGGTATAGACACTGTGCTATTTTAACTTCAAAGGTTTTTTTTTTTTTTAGCTTTAAAGCACCATTAGATGGCCCCAGCCAAGTCAAGAGTCCGACTGCGCCTCTCCTAGGATTCTGGAGGTTCGCGCGCCGTCGGTAAAATAAAATTAATTGACGGTCGGCAGGCTCCGAAAGGGGCCCCGCGGCCGATGGCTGGCATGTACCGGTGGTTTTTAAGCTTTACGTTTTCGCCAATTCTTAGTTTTATTTTATTTTGAGAAACACATAGGAGGACAAGGTGTGACAAGGTGTGACAAGGTGTGACAAGCTCCAAAGAAGGAGGAGGAGGTTGCGTTGTAGACCGTCTGGATTTGTTGGGTCATCAGACCGCAGTCGGAGCCGTGTTTTCAAACTTCAAAAATTCTTTGAAGTTCAGAGTTGAGAGGAGGTGGGGAGTGGAAGGCAGTGGAAAAGTAGTAGGACTGATAGGAGCGGCGCTTTTTTCTTTCTTATAGATCTTTTTATGACCGGCGAGAGGAGCCGTAACAAAGTTCAAAGAAGGACAGTCATGTGTTGTGGATCGGGGCGGTTTCGGTACAGAGGACAATGCTAAAGTTCAAGAGAAGATGGACGTAGCTGAGCCCACTTGCAAGGGGTGTCAAAGAATAAGCCACCCTGCTTCACTCAACACCCCAAAAAGGGGGTTAAGGGTTCGTAATTCTCTCGGCAAGCGGAAGAAATATCAGGAGTGGATGGATAAGCATGCAGAGGGAGACGACCGAGGCGTTGGGCGGGGGATGGGGGTGAGGATCAGATGAGAGAGGATTTCACGTCCCAGCGCACGTTCAAGAACTTCAAGATGGAAACAGCTGAGGACGACGGCGTGGCATGGGTTTCAGGTCACCAGTAATTTCGGGGGCAGTCTACGTGGTACACTAGAATGCATTCGCGAATGAATACAGCAGATGGAAGGACGGACAAGGCCCACTTAAAACACTCATATTTTAATAGGGTTAAGGAAGTATGGGCAAGTTAGAGGGAGAAGGGGGGGGGGGGGTTAATTTTAAGCCAGCGACCTCTACTAGAGGGGGTGATAAGAGCAGCCGCCTCTAGTAGCTGTCCGTTTCTCCTTTTTTTCCTCCCGTCTCTCCGACCCATGGAAGATCATCTTTCTGTAGTGCTTTGGCAGGAATAGGACTTCAGGGATGGTAGTTCAGGGGAAGAAAGCGTTTTCTGTTTTTTTTTTTTTTTTTTTTTTTTTTTTTTTTTTTGGTTTTTTGGGAAGAACCCTGTGTCGGTGTGTGCTAGAGGGGGCGATTCCGGTCTCTCGGTGGGGAGTGACACCTGCCGGAAACTGGGTCCAGGGTCCCATAGACATCTAGACGGAGAAGGCTAGGTAGGGAAAGACTGGAAGAGGTACACTGGAGAACATGGTTACATAAGGACTGCAATATGCCCAAGGCCTCTGATGGAGCGCCGGTTGTTTTGTCGTCAATCAAGGACTAAAAGCAAGCAGACATGTTAGAAAGATTAATGAATCTTCTCTCCTACCCGTGGAAGATCGTTTATGGTTCATGCTCAGGGAGAAATAAAGATTTCAGTAAAGGTTGTTGTGGAGAATGAGGTAGGTAGTGACAGGGGAAAGCAGTGCACTGGAGAACGTGGACATCGTACGACTGAAGGATGACCACAGCCTACAATGGAGAGGTGGTTTGTCATCAAGGACTCGGTTCTCACTCCAGCAACGTGAGCACCCGCAAGTGATTATGGGATTTATTTTAACAGATTTCTTCTCCTACCGACGAGGTAACAGGGTCAGCAGATGAAGTTAGCTAAGGATGGCTTAGGGTTTATTAGGGTCTAGGGTTTATTAGGGTTTAGGGTTAGGGTTTAGGGTTTAGGGTTAGGGTTTAGGGTTAGGGTTTAGGGTTTAGGGTAAGGGGGTTAGGGTTTAGGGTCAGGGTTAGGGTTAGGGTAAGGGTAAGAAAGGAGACATCAGGCGTGCATGCGGACTATCCTTGAGAGAGCCAGTGATTTGCCCCGAATAGGACGTACGATGATTATCGCTGTCTGCGGACCAAATTCCAGCTGGAGGGAGATATAATGACTGTACAGTCTATTGGGGCGACGGCAGTTCTGATTTCAGGTAAGGGCGTTTAGGAGAAGAAGGCTTGGTGGTAATAGGGAACAGTGGCACACTGGAGCATGTGGATTTGGTATAAGAATTATTTTATTTTATTTTATTTTACTTTATTTTATTTACTCATTTATTAATGTATTCATTTATTTACTTAGTTATTTGTTTATTCATTTATTTGAATTATTCATGGCTAGGATCCGGAGGTCCGACCGCCGTCCAGACGGTCTGGATTCAGTCCGGACTCCAGACG
>BFEA01000318.1:1828149-1830649 GCA_003427395.1 Chara braunii | reverse complement strand
GTGAAAACAGCACAAGGAAATTTCCTTGTGGCGTCCTTGTGGCTACAGCCAATTTTTCCTAATCCCCAAGGGACCTCCCGAGGTCCCTCGGAGCACCAGGAAGCACGGAATTCGGAGCGGCGAAAGCATGCGTCGACGCACAGTTTCGGTTTGAGGGTGGTCCAGACGTGGTCCAGCGAACAGGAGCACGGACATCCCTGCCCTCCACCGTCTAGGCGGCACTCCAACGGCTCCAAACGGTCACCGTCCGAGTGAGGCCTTCATCCGACGAATCGGCCGTCGCCGGCCGGTGTCATGCGGTCTGGCGCGTTGGGAGATCATCGACAACGCTCGGAAATTCGAATGCTTTTCCGCGCCGGCTCTGTGTTCGACGACGACAGGTGGATTTCAGAAGATCGTCGTTTTTGTCGGTTGTCGTCACGCCTTGCACGTCGGAGTATAGATCTTCCCTCGCTTTTTCTTTTGTCTACAAAGTTCTTCGCTGGACGGTCGACCACTGACGTGGAGCTGCTGCCCTTTCCACGGCCCTTACATGGCCGACCTGCTGCACAGGCTGCCTCTGCTGCTCCTCGTCGCCATGCTGCTTCTCACCGTTGTCTTCTTCCACGTGTGAACAGCCTCCGCAACCCAATGCGTAGCAGAGCTGAACAACAGCCTCCGACGTCGCCACGTAGTCGGGGCCATCGTGTGGAGCTTGCATTAATGTCCTCCATCTACGCGCACGGAACTGCTCCTTCAGTCATCGCAGCGCCCACTCCTGCTGACATCGAAGAACAACGGTAGACACGGCCGCCGCCACGGCCTGCAGCTCAAGAGATGTCAACACCGCACCTCCACCCTCTCCGCCGCCCTCCATAGCCGCGACCTGGACACGGACCCGTCGCTCCGCTGCCGTGTGTATCGTCCTTCCACACCCAATGAAGAAGCCCAAGACATCCGTCGAAAGCTGGCCCTTTTTCTCTGGATGCACTCCCGCAGACGGAAATGTGTTTCAAGGCGCAATCGACATGTGCGAAGGTCGACGGCAATGGACGCAGCCGACGATGCCTGCGCACTCGCAACGGCCGGGGGACGGAAGTGACGCCGCCGCTGAGCCCGTTTCAGCAGTACGCCGTCTTCGCGCCGCCAGCCGCACGTCATTGTCGTCGTCGCAGCCGTCAATTCGAATTCCAAACGTCAACGCCCCCCGGGTTAAATTTTTTTCCCGTCGCCCGCCTCATGTCGTTTCCCGCCACAAGTCGTTGGACCACGACGCCTCCACACGGACAAAAAACGGTGGACCAAGGATGACCGACCCCGCAGCCACTAATTTCCATATGAAAACGGCCGCGGGCACGCCACAAGGAAACATCCTCGGGAGAGGTCCCCAAGGATGAGTGGAACGGTGCCGCAAATTTCCCTTAAGAGCCACAAGGAAATTTCCTTGTGGCTCAAGGANAAGAGCCACAAGGAAATTTCCTTGTGGCTCAAGGACTGTCTCTTATACACATCTAGATGTGTATAAGAGACAGGTTCAAATCTCTCTCGCTGTGGTGCGGCCCTGACGCGGCCGCCACTTCGCAGAAAAATGGGAACTGCAAGCCTTCGTCACGACTCTGAACAGTGCCACTTTGCAGAAAAACGGTCCTGATGTTTCCCACTCGATTAGGTCCACCGTTTCGGCCTCCGGTTGCCGCCCAGCCTAAAAAACCGGCCAGACTCACCCTCTTGTCGGAGAGAGCGGTAATGGGAAGAAGCGGTCCTCGAAAGACGTTCCCTCTGGGCCCAATGAAAAAGAGGTTGGCACGTCGTTTGGACGGTAGAGCAGGTGTCCCACGCCGTGCAGTTTTTTTTTTTTTTCCGTTAAGCGGTGGACAGTCGTTGCGGAGCCCGAGAGGGCAAGGGATCGAACACAGAGGTGGCACGCAGTCCCTTTGGGTCATTTTGCCGAAAGTAAGTTGGGACGGGCGCTTTTCTGCTCCGTTTCCTTTTTGTTGTTTTGTGGGGTCGAAGTGTCAGATTGTGAATTTGAAAACACGGGTTCAACTCACGGTATTCGCCTCTTGCATCTGAACTCTGGCGAGCCTCTTTTTGTTTGTATAGGTCTCATAAATATACCAATAATCTAGGCTACCAGCCGGGCAGCCCGGGTCACGGGTTGCCAGCCCGTGCAAGGACCAGGGAAGGTCCCAGGAAAAAAAATAAAAAAATAAAAATCCGAAAAATCCGAAAAAAAACGATGTTATGCAGAAAAATAAACTAAACAACGTTTGCCTCAGGGTCACGTCGAAATTCTTCACCAAATTTAGAATAAAGGGAAAATTTTTGAAATGCCCTTGAAGTTTGCGTTTATTTGTGATTTGCCCCTCCGACGACCGACTTACCCTAATTCTCCCCTCCGACAACGATTCAAGTTTCCAAAAAACCCCTGGCGTCAATTGGGCCTGAAATATGTTCAATATGCCCCTACTGGTACCAGTGCCAAATTTCCAGTATGCCCCTACCGGAGAGCCGATGGGTA
>BFEA01000318.1:1796619-1807968 GCA_003427395.1 Chara braunii | reverse complement strand
TATATATACTATATTGGGCCGTCGCCCGGCCAGGCACGCCCGGGCCAGTTGGGAAGAGGGGGGGTCGCTCGGCAAAACCAGACGGGTCAAAAAAGAGGCAAGGATCCCAAAAAAAAAAAAAAAAGACTTCAGGTCAGGACTGCGCTTGGCCCAAGCAGTCAGAATCCGGTCTTAACTTCGGTTTTGGTGATGGGTCATCCAGTGGGGGTTGAGGGGTATAAACAGTGACTAAAGGGCTTAAAAGGGCACATTTGGAGTTTTTTGGGACTCATGTTTTCCCATTTATTTTTTATCTTGAAATTAATAAGGAAATTCGAGGTCGCCCTCGGCCAAAAGTCATTTGTATCGCAATTTTACACAACATATTTTGTTTTCGGATTTTTTTGATTTTTTTTATTTTCTATTTTTAAAAAAATATTATGCGCTGGGATCGCCCGGGACCCTGCCCGGTCCGGGCCGCCCGAGAGGGTACCCGGGCGACCTTCCCCCAGTCGGGCCGCCTGGGGACTAACACAGTATATATATATATATATATATATATCATCATCATCAAACAGATCTGCCTGGTAAACCCTCGGCAAATAGGGAGAAGAGGACAGAGGGGTTGTGACAAACTGTTTCGTCGGAGTTTCACCGACTCATTAGGAGGTTGAACCCTAACTGTCCGCAGAATCCCCTAACTGATTACATTGTAAGTGACAATCCACCTTAACCCTATGGGTTAAGCATCAACGACTGCCCGACAACTGATACCTTGAGGTGGGCACCAACCACTGCCCTCAAGGTGCCTTTGACGAAAATCAAACCAGACTATCCCTCACCCTTACCAGGGGTCTTGGCCCACCTGCAGCCATGCAGTATAGTTTTCTACTAAGTGTGTGATGGTGGGACCACTGCGAGCCATCGATCATGTAACAATAGGATGATCCTATTACACATCCCGTCTTTTTCGAATGGGAGTCAGTGGCCTACCGTCTCTGATTGGTTGGGGCCTTATGTTGGGGTCACGTTGGGAAGGGAGGGAGAGGCACGGGCGTGCAGTGTTCTCTGTGTTTTTTTTTTGGGTAGTAAACTTAACGGGATGTTCCTCTTCATGATTGCAGGGGGCACGAAAAGGCTAGCTTCAGATTTGTTTCTGGGGCTGCACCCGCGCAAATGACACCGCCCCCACACTGTGCCTCGCTGCCGGAATTCCGTCTGAAGGTACATACTATTTCCACTAACCATGCGGCCTGGCTCCATTACACAACATTGTACATGCATGTAGTTGATTTATAGTCCAGATACATTCGCACGAGTGGAACATTATGAATCCGTTTGTCTGCTGAGCGTCCAAATGCATGTAGTGTCATGTAGTGGAGCGAGGCTCACACATACATGGTATCTGGAAACCTACGGTGCGATCGGGGCCCTTCCTTCCTTCCTTTTTTTTTTTTTTTTTTTTTTTTTTTTTTTTTTTTTTTTTTTTAAGTCCAGGGTGTTGTAGAGGTCGGCTTCTGGCAGGAAGACAGCACGACGACGAAAGACGCATTGCTATTTATTGTCCAGACTGGCAGGAAGACAGCACGACGACGAAAGACCCATTGCTACTTATTGTCGAAGTGGGCAACAACGATTCGCATATTCAGAAGTTGGTAAAGAAGGAGGAAGTAGATTAGGTTGCAAGAAGGAGGAATCGAAGGAGGAATCAGATCAGGCTGGAATAAGGACAGTTGACAAGAGTACGAAGTCAAAAAGGGAAGCACCTCGTCCTCCCATCCTTCCTCCACCTGTCCTTCTCACAGTTCCCTCCTTCTTTAAAGGTTTCTCTTAGCTACAGCAGAAAGGCAAGGATCGATAAATGATACTAACAGAAACAAAAGAACAAAAGGACACATAAGGGTGCGGCGAGTTGTTGCCAAAATTTTGGTTAAAATAATTATGAAATCTGAAAATTTGATAATAGTTGTACTTGGATGTGATTTATTCTCTCAGTAAATTAATTATTTAATTGGGAGATAAATTTGCTGAACAAAATGACTCGTATTATTCATCATGAGAGGGTACATCGTCAGGTGGATTCTATGCTCATGTTCAGAGGGGCAATGAGACAGAGGGCAGAAAGACAAATGCATACACCATTAAGACGAGTCTTACAGAGCAAACAAATGCAAATCACAGGAAATAATATTTTTGTGGCATTCTCATATGAGGGGGAAGTCCTCACTGAAGAAGAAAGAGCGTCACAAAATCCCCTTTTCTCTTCAGTGATAGTACATCAACAGATTAATTCCTGCCCTATGGGTTCCCTCATTTCCTCAAATATAAGCAAAGGAGGGAGAGAAGAGAATCACTACAATCAGATTATGGCAATCAACCCACTGTATGGAGGAGAAGAAGGAGGAGTGGAGTCATATGAGAAGTCCTTCCCTTCTATACAAGAGGCAGTCGAGAAAGGAGGGGAAGGAAGAAAAGGAAATGGAGAAAGGTATGAAGATACAGGGGAAGGACAGAAAAAAACTAAGGAAGGAGAAAAAATATTGGTAGAGAACAGTGGAAACAGGGGAAAAGGAAAGGAAAGTACAATGACAGACAATGAACCTCCACCTTCCCCCTCATCAAGAACTGTGATGATATCCCTTTCTCTTTCTCCAGATAGACAAGGAACAAGTAAGAGAGGAGTTGCTCAGTCATGAGCGGAAAAAGCAAAGGGTTCTTTTCAGAACAAAACTCTCGAAGTCAAAAGGACAGGACCACAGGCTTCACCGCTGCAAATACCATTGTCAAATTTATCATATGCCAGAGTTTTTTTTTCTATCCAAACTAATCAGTCCATCTGAAAACAATGTCATAGACAATGGAGGAAAAAAATATATGGTTAAAACATATCCAACTCAGATGGTAGCACAACGAGATGCAGTATATCAACGTCATGCAAACAACTGGGTTTTCCATGATGACGCAGCATTCAAATCATTCAATGAAAAAATCAAATGGATAAGCAGACAATTGACATCACTGAAAGGAAATCATGAAGCTGCCCAAGATGATTTTTTAATTCAGCCTGTGTCATTAACAGTTTTCACAATTCTCAGCAGTCATGACGAAGACAAAAAGAAAATAGATGGATGGAGAAAGTTGAGATGTGATCGGTCAGAAGTCCGAATATATCCATGGGTTCCTCAAAAGCAGGGTCCAGATGAGCGGCGTCGTCAGATGATGGAAGATTTCTATTGGGTAGAATTTCGTCATATCCCAATAGAAATACAAGCTGCCTTCATATATGACTTTGGGAAAAACCATGATATTATTGATTTCATCGATCCCCTTCCAGCTTTCGCAGCTAAAAGGGACGATTACCTAATATTACCAATCAATCACCCATCAAATAAGCCCTTTAATCTAAATGATGTGATTCCTTATCGAGTTGGGGGAAAGAAATTCCACATTCACACTGCACATAAGTTACGCCCGTGGTGTTTCAGATGCAAAGCATATGGACACCTCAGCACAGATCAATCATGTGAACAAAATTCAATACGCAGACAAAGAGCTACAGGAAGATTGATCAGAGATCCATTTAAAAATAATATATGGAGGACAGTGAATCAAGGTCACGAGGGGTGGGTATATATAGAAGGAACAGGCAAGGGTGTTAAACCAAAAGGTTGGATGTGGAAAAAAGAAGGAAATCCAAATTGGAACACCAAGTCTCCCGATAGTTGGACTCCACCAGAAGCTACGACCAAAGTAGTAAACAAGAATCCCTCCACCTCATCCTCCTCGAATCCAGCCTCTCAAATCATACCGTCTTCATCCAATTCAGTCAAACTGAATCAGGAAAAGGAGAAGAAAACTACAAATGAACCTGTAAGAGAACCTGATTCACAGAGATACTTGAATGAAACAGAGTCCATTAAGATCTACAAGGAATTATCATCACAACCTACGTAAGGGAACCACCAAATCAGGGATCTGGAAATGGTTCAAGAAGAGAACAGTGACCAAAACAATTCTCTAGACCTTCTTTTAATAAGAAGAAATGATAAAAAAATAAAATAAAATAAAAACTAATAATAAGAAAAGGAGGACCTTATTATCATCAGAAATGGAGACCCAAATCAGACACAAAAGGAGAGGGTGTGCTGCAAGTACCAAAGTTATTGGAAATAAAACAATCACAAAAGCAGGAAAGGGACCCTCACCAAGACTTCTTTAGTATTGCATTTGGGCCTGAAGGCATTGACATTGATCAGGAACAACAAGTACAAGACAGCCCTATGTCTGAAGCATCTCCTTCAGGAGAAGAAAAACTTATCACGGTGGAACACAAAATGATACAACTGGCAGAATGACTGCTCCAACAATTAAAGATAAAGTATGGAGAAGCCACCACTGAATTTTGGGATACATCCTATGTACATCTCATCAATCTTATGAATACAAGTCATTCACTAAAAAAGGTTTTAACGGATGGTTTTCCACAAGGAGCCACATGACCTATAGTTAGCCGCCGCATGTTCAATACAATGATGAACATGTTTCAACCACCTGCCCTTACACCAGAAGAAAGTAAGGAAAAGGAAAATGACAGACAATTGACAACAACAAAGATTTCACAACAGTCTCATGATTCATTAGAATCAAGGACAAAATAACAACTCTCATCTTTAGAAGATATAAAAGAGGAAATACAAGAAAATATAACAAATATAGATAACAATGAGCAAGTAACTTTCTACTCACCTTCACTCGACAAAGGTCAAAAGGATACTCAGGGGCAAATAATATATGGAGATATGAATGGACAGTTAATAACATTGTCTAATCTTACCCCTCTCTCAGAAATAAACCTGTTGAAGGATGAACAAGAGATGATTTGTAAAGAATAAGAAATACCCTCCCAACAACAAGAGGAGGGATACCAGTTGACGACAAACCAAGAATTGGTGACAAAAGAACAAGAAAGCCCCATTCAGCATCAGGAGGAGGGAGCACAAATGAAAAATACACCTATAAATGGCAATGACAAGATAGCGCAATCTACCCAAAAAGAACAAATGCGGACACAACAATCTAACCAAGAGGAATGTCCAACGACAATCCAGATAGAAGGATCACTCACTTCTCCTACATGGTCAACACAGAAAGTTAAGGACAGAGAATGGGGAATGTGTTGGAAAAATGTCAAGTGGTTAGGCCACAACCACCTAAGGGCAACCTCATCATTCCTGTAAGGAAAAAATGAGGAAAATGGGAAGTGGGACTTACTCCAGTAGGCCAAGATCAATACGGAGGGGTTACATTGAGAGGATGATCTACATATGTTGAATATCAAAGTGTAGGGGATCGAACATTCAAAAGGGATATGCGAGATTTATTAATCAAACGTTATGACCCTGGTCCTCAACCAACTTTCACAGAAATTGGGGACAAGGCCCATATGGCAAAAAGAGACACGTTTGTTCGTTTTGAGGAAGAAAAAGAGGCAGGATTTAAGTGGTTTTTCCACACAACTTTGCTAGACCTACAAAGTCTAAAGATTGAAGCAAATGTGATGTGGTCAGCCTCAGATATTCTTGTTTTTCTTAGTATAATTCTTCGTAGAGAAATCCTTCAACCTGTTGGAGATCTTGACAATGGATCATGGATTCGTCTCTAAAAAACAAAGGGGGAAAGTCCTTTCAAAATAGGAGGCTAAGATAAAAGCAATTATTGCATATTATGGTAAAAACCCATCCTGGCAACGTGCAACCAAAACAGCAGACTTGGATCTCAGATCTCTAAATGTAAATGGTCTAGCCACGACAAACACAGAAAAAAGAAAGTCTATATTAGAACAGTTAAAAGGAGTGGGTGACAGGTCATGGCCTGACATAATATGCATTCAAAAAACTCATCTGACCGATTCCCCCATTCACACTCGGGTTCACAATATAGTTTGGTCTTTTACTAAGATCAGCGCGTATTCTCTAAGAAGTGGGTCAGCAGGAGTAGCAATTTGGGTACCACTGAAATCTCGAACACAAATTGTACAATGGGTATCAGATAAGGAACAGGGTCGATGGATATCTGTTATCTTCAAGATTGAAACAGATACAATATTTGTAATGAATGTCGAGGGTCAAATGAAGTTGAAGAAAGAATCAGATTCTTTCAGGATATAAGAACACATATTGCGGCAGGAATACCCCTAATCATGGCGTGAGATTTTAACGCAGCCCCCGATAGATGGTTAGATCGTTGGAAGATCCCTACTCCATGCCCTCCTTATATAGAGGTAGATGAGAGTATAATACAAACGTTATGCGAAAATGAACGTTTTTTTGACTCGTACCGAAGAATCTTCCCGATGGAAAGAGTTTTCACATGTCTACGCAATCAAGGAAACCATCTCCAATCAAGATTAAGAATAGATGTGATCCTAATGTCTAAAGATCTAGAAAGATCTCTCACAGCGGCAACAATTTTTCCAAAAAGCCCATGGACCGGTGCGGATCATAAAATGTGTTCAATACTCCTCTCTTTCAAAAAGAAATCAGATCAGGGGAAATGATTTTACAAATTAAATACATCCTTGCTAATATATGACAATTAAAAAAACTATTTACCAGATGTATGGGAATACTGGCATTCCACGGAAGAGAAACAAAATTCCTTTATTGCTTGGTTCAACAATGGATGAAACTTTCTTGCAAAAAAATGTAATGAATTTTCAAAATTAAGAGCAAAGAATAAACATTTGCAGGAAATACAAATTCAAGAACAAATTTTGAATTATGAATCTTAAGACCCGGAACCTTCACAAAACATTGATATACAAGGACTCAGGGAACAACTATTGTCCTTTGCGCAGCATCGATGGCAGGGACAAATAATCATAAGCAAATTGACGAAATTCAGGACAGAAGGGCAGATGAATAAATCTTTTTTTTCAATGGCTAAATTACGAGTCAAACGTTCTTATATTGATAATTTATATAATTATGAGGCTCGGAGGGATCCTTTGGTACCCACATCCTCTGTGGCAAGTTTGAAAGTTGCTTATGATTTCTTTAAAGAATTATTCAAATCATCCAAAGATTCTACCAGTATCCAAGATAATGATCAAGATACTTCTTTCTTTTTAGAACCACTTTTCCAATCGTTTACTGATGAACAACGTGAATATCTTGAAAAACCAATAACTAAAGAAGAAATATGGACAACCCTAATTCAGATGGAGGAGGACAAAACACCGGGAGTGGATGGTATGCCTAAAGAATTTTGGGAAGCCATGTGGCCAATCCTGTCAAAATACTTGATAAAATATTATCATGAGGTATGGGAAACAGGACAAATGGGAGAATTTGTCAGTCAAGGAATTCTTACCTTACTATACAAAAAGGGGATAAATCCAATATTAAGAATTATAGACCAATTATTCTACTTACAGTAGTATACAAATTGCTTGCTAAAGCTCTGGCCAATCGCATGATACTAGTAATGGCAGATATAATTCATCCCTCACAAACTGGATTTATAAAAGATCGGCACATACAGGATAATATCCTTCTAATCAATGAGATGGTCAAAGTTGTACGACAAACCAAACAAAACGCAACGATTGTTTTTATAGACTTTGAAAAGACATATGATCATGTGGATTGACGATTTCGGGATGCTTGTTTGAATAAATTAAATTTTGGACCCAACATGCGTAGATGGGTTGAAATTCTACATATTAATGTCACCACACGTATTCTTGTGAACGGTTTGTTGTCTCCTGAAATCCGTCTTCAGAGGTCAGTAAGGCAAGGCGATCCTCTCGCTCCTTTTCTTTTTGTTATTGTAATGAAAGCTCTGTGTCCCAACATTAGAGTCAATCATAATATCAAAACACTTAGCATTTCAGGAATCCCGGAAGAAGCAATACCAATAACCTCAATGTTTGCAGATGACCTTACAATAATCATAGAGGCTTCAGAAACAAATATGGAAGAAATAAAAAACCTTTTGGACAAATTTTCTCACGTATCTGATATGTTAGTCAATTGGGGAAGTAAAACGCAAGGATGGTGGATTCACTTAAACGGAGGACATCCATCTGAACTCCCCAGGGTACAATGATTACCATTAGAAGCCCCTATGAGAGTGTTAAGTGTATCATTGACGGTCACTGGCAAACCCAAAAGTAATGATGAATGGATTTCGAGACCCGCAATCCAAAAAATGAATCAATGGAAGAATCAACACACTTCTCTCCTAGGGAGAAAATTGGTTATAAATAATGTGGTGTTCGCATCAATGTGGTACAAATCAACAATTTAGGCAATAAGCAAACCAGAAATTAAACATCTTCTAAAACAAGTAACTACATTTCTCTGGAGAGGAAATCATGAGCTTCAAAAGGTAATTCCTAGAGTGGCATGGTCTACTCTTATCCAACCTAAGTCCAGAGGAGGATTAGGGATTTTAGACTCCACCCTACAGTGTCAAGCTTTGTCCCTTCAGTGGATAATTGACCTCATTTTTGTGTAGACAAGTCGTTTCAACCCCTAGCCCTACAACAAATCAGAAAATTGGTTCCAGAAGCACCACCTGAGGTTCATCCTCTTACTTGGTAGAAAACCTATTTTGGCATATCCCTCGTCTTTCTGCACAAGTGAGAAATAAAGGGGAAAGAGGTGTTACACGTAGAGACCTTATCCTAGATACTCTGTGGGTATCTCTTTTGAAAATATGGAGGAAACTACCATTACGTAACAAACCTAAACCTACACGTTTTGAGGAAATATTGAGACAACCTCTTTTCGGTAATAGATGGATTACAGATGTTAATAGCTGTGTGTATAATAGTTCTACTCCGCCTTGGTCCCAATGGGTAAAGAAAGGGGTCATACGAGTTAAAGACATTTGGGATCTACAAAGGAGAAGATGAACAAATCCAGATCAACTAAAAAAAATAATTACTTACGCCCACAAATTGACACAGAATTTGGACCGAATAACTAGTTTCATCCCTTTAACATGGGTCAGAGAATTGAGAAATGGGGTAAAGTTTCAAGAATGTGATTTTGTTACAATTACACAAGATCCACAAGATTGGAAGGTTGGGCAAATCATGAGTTTACTAGAGGAAGGAGCTCTAATAGCTTTATTCAAAATAACAACAAATCATTTACTCATTTTAGCATCAGAGAATCCGGTTGAATTCTTTCCATTTAATGAAATGTTCAGAATCAGAGCTATTTTTATCTCAGTATCCACTGGATGGAGAGCCTTCCAGCCAAAATGCCCTATTATAAAACTACCATTTGATCCGGACGAATGAGTATGGCAGATGGGTATAAGAAGAAAACCACGTACTCTACAATCTCTAACAGTAAAGGCAACATATCGTCTACTTAGACCCAGGGTAGATCTGATATCTATAATAAGGGACCGATGGTCTAGCCATTTGAATATAGATATATAAAGCATCAGAAATATAAAATTCTTTAATCAAATAAAAAAACGGTCTGCTAAGTTTTCATCTTTACAATGACAAATAATCCATCGATGTCTCGCAACAAATGATTGGATTATCAATCGTACCAATCTAGAGCAACGAGGGCTGGCGCTTCCATGGTGTAAAGCATGTTTATCTGTTTTCCCCAACAAGAGAATCGGAGAAACAATTGAACATATATTCATCCAATGTCCTGGAACGGTATTATTATGGAGAAAATGAGACAGTGTGTGGAGAACATTGACAGGAATTGACTGGCCATGGGGTTGGAAAGTCATATTACTTGGACAATGGGAACCACAGGATATGCAACTTTCAGAATTTCAGAGGAATTTGTTCGAACTTGGTCGAAAAGTCATTCTATGGACATTATGGTACAAAAGGTGTGTCTATGAAAGAGAAGATGTAAAACTTGAAGGTATGGAATTTGCTGAACTAATTATTCAATTTGTACAAACAGAAATAAGAACACATTGGTCAGTAATAAGATCAAAGATACAACATCTCCATAAAAAAAAAGATAAAGTCGAATGTATTCAAAAATTCAATCAAGATTGGCTGGGAGGAAATGAAGGAAGGAGTTTGGGAGAAGTGAAATGGTCAGGGAAGGAAGAAAAATGTGAAAATTTAAAACGAGACTTCCTCTTGAGCTTTAAAGACTGGTTTTCGCTTCCTCTAGGAACCACACTCATATCTCCAGAATTTTTTTTTGATCCCTTCCCCCCATCAGAATTAGCAATGGTGGATTCACAATGGTATCCTCAATAAAGTATGAATGCAACATATATTGGATATCTCAGGCTTTGGTGACAATCTCATGTAAAACTTGTCTACAGTGTTGGGCTATTTTTTCGAATATTTCCAGGAGATAAGTTTTTGCTATATTTAATAGTAGTATCTGGCGGCGTGGTTTGGTTGAAGAGGCAATTTTTATCTCTACAAATTTTTATCAAGAAACAAAGACTATGTAAAAGGGACCCTGGACCCGGTTTCCAGCAGATGACGCTCCCCACCAATAGATGGAGTCCCTACCAGATGTTAGTGGTGTCTGCTCTTATCAGCAACACTAACATTGGTAAGGTTTAATTAAAAAAAAAAAAAGAGGTCGGTTTCTGGACCCACGACAGGTACCTCTCTATAGTCAGCAACTAATTTATGGGACCCAGACCATCCTATCTTGGAGGATCCCCCTCAGACAGCCCCTACTGCAGGTTCCCCAACGATTTCCTCCACCAGATTCTGATTTTGAGCAACGTGTGTTTAGGGCATCATACCCTGCCGTGCACGGACGGCCTCGAATCGGCACCCTCCGCCACAGGAACGAAGTATCGTAACCACTACAACCCTCGGAGGTGTTATAAAAACTGGATTCATACCAGTCGTGATATCCAGCCCACCTCCAGGGCTGCAGCGTCCTTGAACACAACACCACACACCCAACGCACACCACACCACATACTTAACAATCACGCACACTTCGTCGAACAACACGTAACCCACCACCGCTACCAAGCCCGTTCACACACACGGGCCAACTCCCCGCGGGTTCGCGGGTGCCTCACAGTGATTCTGAGCAACGTGTGTTTAGGGCATCATACCCTGCCGTGCACGGACGGCCTCGAACCGGCACTCTCTGCCACAGGAACGAAGTATCGTAACCACTACAACCCTCCAGAGTCTGTCTACTAACACCCATCCTACCGGGATCCCTTAAACCACCAGTACCTCGCTCAGTGTTCGGCCGCGGGCCTTCCCGTATACGCGCCGCAGCCTCAGGCTGGTCGGCCAACGGAAGGCCCGGTCGTAGCGCCAAGGCCGGGCCCCGCTTATGTAGGAACGACACACCATCAAAAAAAAAAGAAGAAAAAAAAAAGGAAAAA
>BFEA01000318.1:1754537-1767875 GCA_003427395.1 Chara braunii | reverse complement strand
GAAGCCGGCCAGGGAGACTCGTCCAGAAGGGAAGTGGAGGAGGGAGTCCAGTGGATTAGCACCTGAAGAAGACATGGGAAATGACCACTCACAGCAAAGAAGGAGATCCVAGGAATACAGGKTCAACRCTGAATGCAAGCTGGACCGGTCTCATGATGAAGGCACCAAGTTGATCRAATTCGAGGCTACCCAACCTAGATAACAAATGTTCACAAATGTTCACAAGTCCTGGCCAGGMGGCAGCCCAAGATTGCGGTATAATGACAGCGAGCAAATGGACGAGGTCCACAGCTGGGCGAGCAGATACCGAGAGCCAACATGTAGGCAGCCAACAAGATCAAGGTTATGAAGTCAAGAGACAATGTAGGGTATACTAAAAGATTAAGCGGAGTGGTAGCTGTCTGGTAGGCAAGCAGCTCAGAGAGCTGTTTACTGCTGCCGACCAAATTTCGATGAAGACAAGCGATGACGAGTTTATAGAGTTTATAGGGTACAGAAATGGTAATAATCAAACAGAGGGGCTGCTGAAAAAAGGGCTGGGTTTAGAGACAAGGGGTGCTCCTATAAAGGGAAGGGTGAAACTAGCAGCTCCACGGGACAATGGAGCCCCAGGATGAGTAAGTAATAACCACAGCCCCAGAAAACAACGGACATCAATCCCAGTGCTTCACGATGTATCAAATGGGACGCTGGACCCGGTTTCCAGCAGGTGAAGCTCCCCACCAATAGATGGAGCATCCCGATAGGTAAGCCCTCAATTCTGACGGTTCTCCTACCGCCGCCAGGATAGAGGGATATCGCAAGGCCATTTAAAAAAAAAAAAAAAAAAAAAAAAAAAAAAGGGCTGCAAATTTATATAATTTTATAATAAAATCCTTTTGACCTATTTGGTTCTGTAGTTATTGTTATTATTAAATTATTAATTTCTTATGCTTATAAATTTACAAAAGCCCTGTATATGTTAGCAGGGTTTAAACTTTAAACCACCTGTACTTTTCCCAGCCATCTTTTTCCGAAGAGGGGGTGCATGCATGCCCAGCGACTTTCGGGACATGTGGCCTGCCAGAGCTAAATAGCTGGCGGCGCTGGCCAAAAAAGGAAAATGTGCCAGCTCGTTTATTCTCTGCCACGCAGGGGAGAATCCCCTTCGGCACAAAAAGTCCTCTTAAGTACTGGTGGTTTAATGGTAGAGGTTGTGACTCTTATGGGGGTTTTGCATTCAATAGGGGATCGTTCCCTTGACTAGCTGGCTGTTTATCTCTTATTAACCTCTTCAGTAGTTCGGGACGCTAAAGAGATTTGGTCTGGAATCTGGAGATAAATCCGTATGATATATTGAATAGGACGCAGCTTGGTACAGTCGTTGGATCTTATTCAATTTTTCTAAGAATCTGTGCAATATGACGTTCATCCTTCCGTTAGTCCCCTTCATCGATTGAAATATTTTCCAAGTTCTACTAACATGTCCCCAAGAGCGTAGCCTCTTTTTTTTTTTTTTTTTTTTTTTTTTTGTTTTTTTTTTTTTTTTTTTTTTTTTTTTTTTTTTTTTTTTTTTTTTTGAGTTTGACAACTTTGACTACACTGTACAGTCTGTAGAGCCTCTCTACATGCATTTTTCATGCTGAGTCTCGTAAATGTTTTTCGTCTACTTTTTTTTTTTTTTTTTTTTTTCCTACTTGCTCGTCGAGTGCTCTGCTTGTATGCAAGTGATTGCAATATGTCATCTCTTAGAGATTAAATTCGACACTATTAATTTAGTATTAAATTAGTGATAGATTTTGGTATATCTGAAAATATAGCTTATTTAACACGGCTACACCGGACCCGGACCCGGACATTTCCGGACATGGAACCGGACCCGTGTTCGGTAGTTTCCGGACGTCCGGAATTCCGGACATTTCCGGACCTCTGGACATGGGGGGATCCGGACGGTCTGGAAATCTGGATAGGTCCGGAAATGTCCGGACCATTAAAAAAAATAAAAATAAAAAAATCTGAAAAAAAAGTATGTTATGCAGAATAACAATGCAAACCACTTTTGCCTCAGAGTCATGTCAGAATTCCTAATCAAACTTGAGTTAAAAGTCAAAAACGATAAAAAGCTTAAAAAAAGACTTTAAAAACTAGTAAAAGGTAATGAATTATTAATAATTAAAAATTTGGGGTTATCTAATAAATTACTATAGAGAGAGAGCATGTCCGGACCCCCAAAAAAAGCATAAACGGGCCTGAAAAACCCCCAAAACAATTTCGGGGGCTTGGCTCCTCAATGGGGAAGGGTCCTGGACCGTTTTTTTTTTTTTTTTCCTCGAAATTTGCCAGATCCGGACCTTCCAGACCGGACGTCTGGATTCCGGACTGAATCCAGACCGTCCGGACGGCGGTCCGGACGTCCGGATCGTAGCCATGTTATTTAATATCAATTTGCATTAGTTTCTTACATGGATTTCTTCTTCTTCTTCTTTTTTTTTTTTTTCTGAGAAGCTGTCGCTTTATATATTCAAAATCGATAATGCAAGAGGCCGGGGACCTCACAATTCTCCCCAGTGTATTTGAAGAACCTTTGCTAGAAACCGGGTCCAGCGTCCCCAAACTACTCAGCCTCATCTAGATAGAAACTTCTCAAAATTACCATGAAGCACAGTAAAAAGAGGGCCAAACTGAAAGGTCAAGAAGCTCTCAAATCCTTCAGCCTCTAATATCTTTGCTGCACAGGGAAGCACCGGCATGTTTCTAACGTCGAAACACTATTGGCAAGAACTACGAGCTTTAGATTGCAACTCTTGTGAATGCACAAGGCAAATCGCAAAAATTTCAACCATTTAACCCTAGAATTATTTCCAAAAATGTACCAAATTCTTGGATACAAATCAATTCTAGAACACAAATCAAATCTAAAATTCAGTCCTAGTATATGCTAAATTTTAATTTTGATATTGCAAAAAATAAAAGTCAACAAACTCTCAAACTAAAGAAGCACCCTCAATGACTAAGAGATGGGAAAGAAAATAAACATTAGGGCTGCCCTCTTGTCCTTACTATCCAAAACACACTGTAAAGAGCCTTTGTTGCCTTGACGGGTTTCCCACCATGCACCCAATGGATAAAACTCTAGTTTGCTCTTCACCAGGTCTCTCGTATCAACCCAACCCTATGAGTATCACCCTAAATCACTGCAACCATACCCCAGCGCTTTAAGGACATCAGGGATCTGTGAGAGGTCGTGAGCTTCTGGAGAATTGCAACATCAAACACAGCTCCCAAATCCTAGCCTCTATGCTTAAAACGTAAACGACACTGTGATACCAAGCGCTGTTATGGATGGCAGTTGTCTTACCCTTCGCGCCCGGGGAACGTTCCCACCGCCACTAGTGAGTCTCCCACTCCCGCTGATGGCGCCGCCACCCATAGGGCTTCGGGGCTTTTTCGACAGTCAAACTTCCAGGCATCTACAAGCTATCAAACTAAAGGAATAATCTCGATAACTCAGCGCTGGGAAACAAGACTAAGCATTTGGGTTACCCTCTCCTCCTCACTGCCCAACACGCTGTAAAGAGACTTTGTTGCCTAGACGGGTTTCCCACCACGCACCCAGTGGATACAACGCTAGTTTGCTCTACACCGTGTCTCTCATATCGTCCCAGCCCTGTGGGTATCACCCTAAACCACAGCGCTTAAGAATATTCAGAATCTGTGAGTGAACATATACTTCTTGGAGAATTAGAACATCAATACAAATCCCAAATCCTAGCCTCGGCACGAATCCTGCAATCTACGAAAAACTACTCAAAATCATGAACAACAAAGCAAATCCAATACTACGATCTCATCCCGTCATCCTGTTGATCTCCCAGATTCTACCATAGGTATGTTAGTGATACAGATGTAAAACAGAAACGGTTACAAATATCTTCTACGTAGACACCTCTTCAGACGAAAGATAAAGTTCCAATCAAAATCCCATAAATCTACCAAATAGCAAGCTAAAGGGACAATCTCAATGGCTAAACGCTGGGAAGGAAAAATAAGCCTTAGGGTTACCTTCTCAACATCGCTGACCAAAACACTGTAAAGAGCCTTTGTTGCCTAGACGGGTTTCCCACCACGCACCCAATGCATACAACTCTAGTTTGCTCTTCACCGGGTCTCACGTATCATCCCAACCCCGTAAGTTTCACCCTAAACCTACTGCAGACCTTCCCCAGTGCTTAAGAACCACTTGAAACTGTAACTGGACATATACTTCTACAGTGAAGTAAGTGAACAACAGACTGCCTTGTGACGAAAAATGGTCAACCGAGACTTGCTGAAACCCTTTAACATGCCGAAGCGCTGCCACCGCAACCGCACGCTTTCCCACTGCGTCCAGATGCGCCGCTCCGCCTTCCATACTTTCCAAGTAGTCGGAGCAGTCGGGATGACGTGTCATAACAAAACAGCGCGCGGCCTTTGGATGGTGAGAAAGGAGCCCCCCCTTTCCAGCAGAAGGCTTGAGGGGAGGGCGGCTCCTCTGGTGTCAAGATCCTGTGGAGTGTGCAGATTGGTATGGAGGTCAGGTTAAGTACAGAGCTGCCAGGATGCCATGGCGTAAGAGTGCATAGCACTCCCTACCCACTCAAGGGCTAGGCTACGCCAGGGCACTGCCGCCATAGCTCTCCCACAGCTATGGTGCCTGGCAGGGTAGGCGCCTCGTGGAAGAAATCAACGTCCACGTACCCCAGCGAAGCGTCCTACGACCGGGCGCCGCCACCGCCGCTACCGCCGCTTCGTTAGCGCACATTTCGCGCGGCCCCCTTTGCGAGCCTGATAGCTTCCTTACATGGATTTCTATTTCTCCTCTACCCCTTTTCCCCAAGACATGCCTTGAAGAAATGCCTGCTTTTTTTTTTTTTTTTTTTTTTTGTTGACATGTGGATGCAATCCTCTGTAGGGAGCATGTGGATGCAATCCTCTGTAGGGTCCCGCTCCCCCCCCCTTCGCTATTGTATTCTCGTGTATGCCTCTGCGACTTAGGCACACTTTTTTGGTTTCCATTCTCTGTCTGCTCTCGCTGGAGCTTCGATTTCGCAGGCGCCGTCTTCTGACATAGCAGTGGTGGAGCTGAGCGAGCAAGCATCATCCGTCAGTGAAATCATCTTCTTTCTGCTTGGAGCAATGACGATCGTTGAGGTTGTGGATGCGCACCAAGGATTCAGCATTGTAACGGATGCAATCTCGACGCGAAACACCCGAACTCTTCTGTGGGTGGTGAGTACTGCCCCCCTGTTCCTTCTCCCTGCTCTGAACTACTTCACGTTTGCAGCGCATGCATGTATTGAGGGGGTGAAGAAGGTACATAAAGAGGGTGGCTTCTTTTTCTTCTTTCATCTTTTTGTTTTTATTTTTTTTAATTTTTTGACAAAAGAAAGAAAGAAAGAAAGAAAGAAAGAAAGAAAGAATGAAAGAGGGGTATTTCGGAAAAGAAGAATAGAATGTGAGTTCTAAAACCAAAAGGCAGAGAGCTGCCCTGACTGAACTTTCCAACAAATTTTGCTTCGAACGTGTCAACAGTGAACCTGAGGACTGAGCCCCTCCCTTCCCCTGAACAGACTAAGGGCATACATAATCACTCGCACTAGGACATTTTCGACTGAGCTCTGGACGTGATTACGCTCAGTTGCATCCAGGTCTGAACACAATTCCAGTCAGATACATTAAGGAAAGTGCTAGTGTGAGTATGCCCTTACACTTGTGTGCATTATGTCTTTTTTTCTGCTCAGACTGGCTAGGGGGCAAGAAAAAAGGAATAATGCCGGAAGTAACACCCCCATGAGAACACGCTTCCGAAACACTTACCAATTTGATCATCAAGGAGTGGGCTCCAAGGGGATAGGTCTCCCCCCCCCCCCCCCCCCCGCCTTTTTTTTTTCAGGTCTTGGTCTTCGAAGCGGGCTTCTTCTTTGCCCAAACTCTTTCCTGAGCCTTTCTTGACACTTTCCCGACCCTGTCCCTCCTCATCCCTTGTCTCCTGCCGCTCTCCCTCGTAGCTGATCTGGACATGAATGATCGCAGCTATGATCTCTGTTGTCGAAGTGGGTGGAAGCCACCGTCTTCACCCGAATAGAATGGTGGGTGATTATGACTGTATATTTTGGGGCAAGTTTAAGTCTAGATACGGCGATAATGACTGGGCCTTCTATTTGGGTGGAGACAACAGGTTGCTGCAGTACAGAACCAGGCGGCTCCTTTTGTGGGCTGAAGAGGTTTCCCGCCTTTTTAAACATGTATGGGGGGGGGGGTAGTGAATCGCCCGCCATGAATTGGCTGTGTCATGAATTCTAACCTGAGCAGTTCATTTGTCTGTGTGAGTTTGCTGCGTGCGTACATGTGTGTAAGTCCCTGTTTGACGATTGCTATGCCGAGTATGAACCGTGTGCTTGCTCTGTGCTTTTGGTGTTCCTGAGAGGGGAAGATTAGAAATAGGAAACCACAGGGGCAAGACTGAAATTGGGGAGCGGACGGATTTCAAGAAAGGCTAGGATGGACAGGGACACAAGTAGAATGCGCATAGTACCCGACAAGGATATTCCAGCAACTCGGGTATGCCCAGCTGTAGTCCGGTAGGCTTAGAAGGACCCGGTAGCTTTCCAAGAGGTCATGAGTAGTCACAGCCCGAACCTAGACATCAATGAGGTCAGATTCAGGCCCTGAGGTAGACTTCTAGGCGGCAACGATGTTCCCGCCAAAAGGCAGGAACTCCTGGCAGAGCTAGTACCCCGCCGGAGAGGCAGCGGTAGGAGCAGTACCACAGCGTAAGTGAAGCTGTGAGGTCGAGTTGCAAGAGTATATCATTCGGGGGGATCTTACCCAACAGTCATGATGCTACTCCATGCGGCTCCTCCCAGAGGGGGATGTTAAGCGGATCGCCTGCTTAGTGGTGAAGCTGGAGGGTGGATAAGAAGACCTCCCTGGCTATGGAGGAGGAGGAGTTGGAGGGAGTAGGCATGGGCTATGGAAGTAGAGGGTGAAGCGCCCAATGCCAGACTATGGAGAAGGGTGAGAGAAGAGTGCAGATTTGAGGAAGCGGGCGTGAGAGAGGAACCAACATGAGAGACTCATCTATGGCTATGGTGCACCTTCATCTTCTCTTCCCTGGTTGGCGCCGTATCTAGAAGGCCCTTTTGTGGGTTCCCGTTCGTCTCTTACTTCAATCGAGAGCATGGCTATGGCGGAAAGAGATGGGAGAGGCATAAGAGAGACTGTTGTTCTTTGAACATCCGTGATAAGCATGGATGTTCCGCAATAGCTAGCGCTAGTTGCAACCAAGGGGGTGGGGAGAGAGAGAGAGAGAGAGAGAGAGAGAGAGAGAGAGAGAGAGAGAGAGAGAGAGAGAGAGAGAGAGAGAGAGAGNGAGAGAGAGAGAGAGAGAGAGAGAGAGAGAGAGAGAGAGAGAGAGAGAGAGAGAGAGAGAAAGAGAGAGAGAGAGAGGGGTAATGGCCGAAAGGAGGGCTGTGACGCCCAACCTCACGCCCAGCGCGACTTCCTGATTGGAGTGGGATGGGGGCCCAGAAGTGCGAAAAAGGGGGTGTGCCAAGGATTTTAGGAAAGTGGGGGGGAGGTGGAGTCCCAGGTCGGAACTGAGATCTCCGGTGGCAAGTTTAGGGACAACAGTGCAAGATAGTACGCGAAGATCATGTCGGGGATTATCGTCTCTGCCAGTTGCGTCGCTGCGGTCGGCTCCGTGGGTTGTGGTGGTGGTCACGTGGTTCGACCAGTTGTCGGCGCCGCTCGGCTCCGGTTCGGGTTCGCCGGGTAATTTCCGAAGCTCGATATGCCTGGTGCAGCTGGCACTTTTCGCACGGTGTGCGGGGCCAATAGCGGGCTATGGAATTCCACGGCAACACTATGAGCTGGTGATATGGAAGAAGGAGGTGAAAGGGAGGGAAACTAGTGGTAATAACGACGAAGCCGGGGGATATGTAATATTGCGTGTTACAAGTATCCAGGTAGTCGGGGCCCCTAGGATCGTTAGTTACGGCACAGTGAAAGTCCCTTGCGCACAATCGGTCGTTCTCTGTCAGACAGGGGAATTCCGGGTTTCTGAAGTTTCCCCGCCGTCTGAGTTGTTCACCTTCCCAATATTCGCGATATTCCGGGTCCCTCAGGCTCTCACGACCGGGGATCCAAGAGGGAAATTCCACAGCCATATCCACTTAGTGAACTCGGTCCCCTGCATCCTTATACTGAATTCGAGGTCAACTCATGCAGACGCGCGCGTACGCGGCGACTCGGTTTTCTCGAGATCGCGGTCGTACGCGAGCGTGTTATGAACTTGGTTGTTTGACAATTGAATTGCCACTCACACACAACAGAACTCACACATGCCCATACATGCACAAGTCAGGGGGAGGAAGAGACAGAGTCCACCTGCACACACACCAGAGATAAACAGCGAAATAACAACCATGCTCAGATGGGGAGAATTCACACCCAGTGTTCTCTCTCTCTGATAAACTCCCAACAACCAATCACAATTGAAACTGCGAAGATCACAATCGGAAAGTGTCTCAGATGATGAGCCAACTCAACACAGTTAACCCCAATAATCGTTACAGAGTTTAACCCAGTGTTTCGCCACTCAAGTCCCACTCACTCCACTCAAAGGCTAGCGCTGTATTAAAACAGCCTCCCAGAGGCCAGCGCCATACACCCAGATGCAGATCATGAATAGCGAAGTAGCCCTCAGTGCCGAAGAGTCTCTCTGACGATGAAGAAGGCAGCTATGGCTGCCCAGCTGCTACCGCAGCAGCAGTACCCACATGTACTCTGTGAAGACCTCCCAGATAGTCCTGCCAACGCAGATATCCCCAGGGGATAGATGCGCTGAGTACAGCCCCAGCTATGGCTGTCTCAGGTGGCGGGCTATGGCTGCTCCACTCACGGCTGATGTCTCTGGTGCCACTGCAGACATTCAGCGCTGCTCCACTTGGTTGGCCACCAACGCTGCATGCGAAAAATGAAAGCCAAAAGTCCTGAACCGATTTTCCTCCAGGACTTATAGACTCTACACTCTAGCCTAGACCTAAACCGGACTGACTGGACCTACCAGTACCGCTGCTGTTTCGGCCTCTCGGCCTCTACCGGACCCGGCTATAGGCTATAGGACCGTTTACCAGTCTAGGCCACTTAGGGCCTCTGTCCTAGGGGTAGCCCGGGCCTGCTATAGGCAGTTAGGGTAGTAGTAGGAATTCGGTTAGTTTAGGGCCTGTAGTCCCTTAGAATTACAGGTCTGTCCCTCGCGAATTTCCCAACAGGCAAGTCACTCGGTTAGCCCTCAGCCAAACAAAATTGTGAATCTAACCCTACGGTTAGTGTACAGCCTCGCAGACAAACTCGGCAGCAGAAATCAGCAAGTCATTGCAAGCGCGCACATGAGCGGAAAGTGGGTCGGTCTTGGGTTCAATGTACCGATTGCGTTCATCCTACAGGCAACTATCCTACTCATGCTTATGTTGGGTGAGATCCAGGTGTTACATTCATATCCATGCCATTCATGTGGCAAAAAGTAGAAAAAAAAGAAAAGGGGAAAGGACAATCAACATCTCACAGCGTTCTTGGTGACCTAATGACAATCGAAGACTAAACCCAAACATTCGTGGCGAGTGCCTCCAATCCGATCCGAGAGTATTGCTCATGCAGATGGGTAGAATTAAACAGGCATCGCAGCAAAAGATTGGAAATCCGAAAAGATCACTAACAAAAAAAAGAGTTCACATCCATTCCATTTATACAAAAAAAAAAAAGACGACAAAGAAAATCCGAGACGATTTACAGGGAAAAGTGCGAAAAGGCCGCAACAAAATCAGCCATAGCAGGAACCAAAATTATACAGTTAAACAAAAGAAAGGACCTCGTTCCGCACCCGCAGCTGCTCTCTCTCTCTCTGCTCTACACTCCCGATGCAGGCAGTCCGTCGCCTCGCATCCACACAGAGTTGTCACCCCGCTTGGTTCGAGCATGCAAGCCAGGTTCGCCCGTGCGCCACAGTCCGTCGCGGCCCCGCACGTCAACCCCGCATACCCGACACCAGCTCGTCGGATCGCCCAACTCCCTCATCGACTCACCTCTCAGGCTGACTCGTTAGCCGAACCTCACTGATCGCGCTAACTCCAAAGTTCATAGAGAGCAAACTAATCGCACTTGCAAAATTTATAGCATGCATGCTTGCGCGAAAGATACGGGATTAAGCCCAAGTGGTCAGGAGGGGAAGAGAGGAAGTGCCTACGTCTGCATGGCCAGGCCGCGGCGTGGGGGTCGTAGCCACACTCCACGCATCGATCCGGTCAGGCAGGCGTTCAGGCCAATTAGAAAAGAGTATGCAAGGTGAGGAAGAAGGAGAAGGCGGGCAAACACGAGGAAACCAAGAAAGAAGAAAGATACAGTTACAATCGCGCCCGACAAAAGCGACAGTTACACAAGATTAAGGGCGCGGTCCAGTCAGAGCCCAGTTCCTAGTGCCGCAAGATGTGCGTGAGTGAGAAGCGCGGCACAGCAAAATTCAGAGTACCTAAATTCCTAGCCTAAGTCCTAATTGCAAAAAGGAAATTTCGAAGAGCCCAAAAACAATGCCGCGAGCCCGTGGGGGCTTGATATCAGTTAAAAATTCAAAAAACGATATTCCCGCGCGATGATCGCACCAAAAATTCCTAGTGCTCACGGCAGAACAAGAAAGAAGCCATGGCAACCGTTGTCCATCGCGCTCGCTAAGGCGTGGTTACCCAATTGTCGGCGCGGGACGTTCCTGTCACCGACCCGACAGATTTTCACAGGAAACAAAAAGGATGAGGGTATCTATGCAATTTTGCCCGCCCGACCCATCTTCTCCGCAGCTCACCCATCCGACCCGTCTCATTCCCCCAAGGCAGCTTCGCGCAGAAAGTCGCGCGATTACAGAAAATGGTTCGTCACAGGGCTCTTTGAGTGGTGGCAGTAAGGGGGGTTACTCGGGCATGATTCCTTTTCATTCATTCATTCATTTGTTGTTGTATTTGAGAGAGAGAGAGAGAGAGAGAGAGAGAGAGAGAGAGAGAGAGAGAGAGAGAGAGAGAGAGAGAGAGAGAAGGGAAGATGTTGCTTTCTTTTCGTTCTGCTCCACTCTTTTTCTCTCTCCAATTCTTCTGTTGAGTTTCAGCAAGGCTTGCATTTTTCCTTGCAACTTGAGTTTTGCATTATGAATGCGGAAGGATCATAACAGGGGTTTTGTTTTTCAATCTTGTAGTTGAAGTCATAGTCCTCTTCTTCTAATTTCCATGGACTGACGTTTCTTTTCCGCCAATCTCTTGCAGATAGGGTTCCTTTCATTTTTCCTAAGCTCCATCTTGGAAAATTTGACGACGACTATTGTCATGGTGTCCCTGCTGAGGAAACTCATCACCAACCCCGAACAACGAAAGTAAGTATGCAGAACCTCCAACTCCTCCCCCCAAGGATGGCATGGTTTTATTACTTCCCCGTACCGTTTCTTCGCTCTCCTCCCCCCTTAGACTCCATTTAACTTTTGATCATTTCACCCTTTTCAACATCAGCATATCCAAACCCTGAGCCAAGGTTGTGTCACAGCAGGCCTCTCTCTCTCTCTCTCTCTCTCTCTCTCTCTCTCTCTCTCTCTCTCTCTCTCTCTCTCTCTCTCKCGCGCGCGCGCGCGCGCGCGCGCGCGTGCCACTGCTTTGCCCCACAGGGTCTCATGAGACCCTTTGCTTCCTCAAACTTTTTTTTTTTTTTTTTTTTTAATTAATGTCCAATCTATTCGTGGAGGGCAGCACGTGCTGGGAACCGGGCCCAGCGTCCCTCATAATAAGGTAACATGAGATTACAATTAGCTGTCCTGTTGTCACTACCAAGTCTAAATCTGGCCTCACGCCCCCAACATGCTAGGCTACAGGGCAGTGCGACCCACCCCAGCTCCGACCATCGTTGTCCTGGCAGCGGCCCACAGTTGGCCCCTGGATTGCCTTCCACCCTCGACAAATCCCCAGATCTCTCTACCAGGTCTCAAGCTCCTGCATCAACAGGTTACAGGTCAAACGTCCCAGCACCAATGAGCGTCGTTCTGGCATCGGCTAACCTAGACCACTGAACATCGCAGTTTCATTTGGCATCAGATGAGCCTCTACCGCCACTGAAATCCTGGATCCAGTGTCTGTGCAAGTTTGAACTTTGAAGTAATCCATGGTTACGGATGATTGCTGATGATTACTGGTGATTGCTGACGATTGCTGATGATCGCAGCTTCATGTGGCATCAGATGAGCCTCTACGGCCACTGAAATCCTGGATCCAGTGTCTGTGAAAGTTTGAAGTAATCCATGGTTACTTATGATTGCTGATGATTACCGGTGATTGCTGATGACTGCTGATGATTAGTAATTTCTATGAGATTCATTAACAACTTCTATTCCCACGTCAACCAAGCACACACATTCCAAGTGGCACTAAGAGCGTAACCTAAACCACCTATAGTTATCCCATACTTGCGGCGCATCCCGTGCGCGGGGTTGCGGCACATGCGGCGCAGAGCGCACGCGCACGTGATGCGGCGCATCCCCGAAATAGGGGTCAGTAAAAAAATTCGGGAAGGGGAGGGTGTGATGACCAAGCACGCCCCCTCCCTTCTAAAAATTTGAGTGCAAACGGAAAAAAATTGGGGCCACGTTAAGCCTAAAAACTGCGCGTGCATGTTCTATTTTCCAATCTCTTTTGCGAAGGCCCCTTGCAGAAAACTGGCAAGAGCTCATCATGAAGCAGAGATGGTCGTTGAAGTGTGAGCAGGGCGTGGGAAGGCCGAATATATGCTCTGGATTTGAATTCAGGTCTGTGGAGCAGTTATGGGTTACTAACTTCGCTAGGCCAGATCTCTGCACACGATTCTCTTTTTTTTGTTTTTTTTTCCTTAGGAATAGGTGGAGTGGCCCTAAATCTCGGTCTGCTACTTACTACATGCACAAAAGACAAAACATATGGCGGTGTATGGTTCCATGTTCTAGCGGAATATTCATTCTAGTTTTGCACATTCAGTGAGAAGCTCTGAGAATCACGTGCAGAGCCCAAAAGGGCCTGGCTAAGTTAGCGACCCATAACTGCTTAAACATAGACCTGAATTCGAATTCACACTATATATTCATGGCCCGTTCTAGCTTCTGCAAATGCGGTGCCCACCCCTGCTTGGTGATAGGACCTCCGCTTACTTAGTGGAGGGACCCCTCAGATTCCTTGCAGCGACCCTCCTTTACCTTTGCGTGCACTCTCTCTCTCTCTCTCTCTCTCTCTCTCTCTCTCTCTCTCTCTCTCTCTCTCTCTCTCT